>PVLA01004933.1:124921-161002 GCA_004027455.1 Hydrochoerus hydrochaeris
AAAAAAAAAAAAAAAAAAAAAAGAAGCTTTTCCCTCAGGTTTTGGACACATTTCTGGTCCGCTCCTCAGTTCTGTTTCCCTCTCCGTGGAAACGGGTCATGTCTTTGTTGTCACTCTTACAGCCATAAACCCCAAGGATTCTCTGAATGGATTCTCTCTCACCGCTCCCCTCCTGACCATCTCATCCCTCATGGTGACCTAAGTACCATTCTGTGCTTATGCTGCCCACTGTCACCCCTCCAGCCTAAACCTCTTCCTGCCACCGCCCTGCCATCTCCCCCAGGGGACTAATACCTCTTCCCCAAGCTGTTCCCCCTACTGCTGTATCCCCTCAGCTGCCACCAACTCCAGCGTCCTGGCAGCTCAGCCCAGGAGACCTTGAAGTCACCCAGGCCCCCTTGGTCTTCTGATCCACCCTGTCAGCTGAGTTTTCCAAGCAGATCCAAAATCCTACTCTGCCTGGCTCCATGTCTTCACCTGGGTCGGAGCCACCATCATTTCAAGCCTGGAGCATTGCAGGGGACCAGCTGGTCCCCATTCATTGGCTTCTGCAGTCTGAGTTCAACCCCATGGCCATGGTTAACCTTTTGGTCTTCTCTGTTGAAAAGCCCCAGTGATCTGTCACATGCAGAGTAAAAACTGAACTCCTGAAATGATCTGGAAGAGCTTCCTATTCTAACCCCTTTCCCTTTCTTTTCTTTTTCTTCAATACTGGGAGTAAAACTCAGCATCTTCACACTGAGCTTCATCTTCAGTACTGCTTTTCTTCTTTTCTTCTTAAGACAGTCACAGGAAGTCACTAAGTTGCCCAGGCTGGGCTCAAATTTGTTATCCTCCTGCCTCAGCCTCCCCACGTGCTAGGATTACAGGTGTGGGCCACCACCAGGACACCAAAGCTCTACCTCTTCTTTAGTGCATTCTGGCTTCATCCTTCACGGTTTTCTCCTGGGTCACAAAATGACCTTGCACAATAGTGACCTCCCTATCGTCCTCCAGTAGCTGGTCCCTTGCAGGGCAGGCCGGTTGGGGAGGGGAGGAGGGCTTTGCTTCTCAGCCTCGGGGCATGGAGCCTGTGGGTACAGTCATTCTGTGTGGCAGGTGGGTGCTGTCCCATGCTGGCAGGATGCTAGCAGCTCCCCTGGCCTCTGCTCACCCGGTGAATGAATGCAGGACCTCAATGTCTCGGAATCCTGCCCATAACCCTCTGCCTCCACGGTGTCCTCTAGGCCTCGGCTCTGCTGCCGGCTTCCACCCGATGACCACACTGCCTGCCCAAACTCCCTGCTTCTTCTGCCTCTCACACACGGTCCATTTCCCAGCCTCCTGTCACTGGAACACATGCTTGCATCAGGCAAGGATTTATGTCTGTCTGTCTGTCTGTCTACCATGGTTCTCTAGCACTTGGCCTCAGGGTCTGGTGTAGCAGGTACTTGGTACGTAACTTTCAAAGCAGCGAAGGCCAACCCTTGTCACCGCTGCCTGCATGGGAACCTTGGGAGAGACTTGAGTGACATTCGTGCCAGCACATGCGTGCGCACACATACACACACAGAGACACAGACACAGATACAGACACACACACACACACACACACACACACACACACACACGGCCGAAGCCAGGAGAGTGAGGCAGGCACCCTTGCTTCTTGAGACTGCGTGTCAGAGACCACAGACTGTGTGGCTTGGAAGAAATGTCTCTCAGGGGTCTGGGTTCCAGGAGTTGGAAATCAAAGTGTGCAAAGCCACCTCCCTCTCTCAGAAGGCTGCAAGGACCATCCCTGTCCCTGCTGGCTTCCTTATCCCTGGGGGTTCTGCTGGCAGTCTCTTCTATGGCCTGGTTTATAGCAGCACCTCTCCAATCCTCGCCCAAATTCCTCTCTTCTGTGTCTGTCTCCGTCCCAGCTTTAATGAGGGTATCTATCAGATTGCACTAAGCCCATTTTAAATTACTTTTTTTTTCTTTTTGGTGCATACTGGAGATTGAACTCAGGACCTTTGCACTGAGTTATAGCCCCAGCCCTTTTTCACTTTGAGACAGGAGCTTGCTAAATTGCCCAGGCTGGCCTTGAACTTGTTACCCTGCTACCGCAGGCTCCCGGAATGCTGGGATGACAGGTGTGCACCACCACACCCAGCTGTAATTTGATTACTTCTATATAAAGACCCTATCTCCAAACAAGATGATATTCTTAGGTATCAGGAGGTTGGGGGCTTCAACATCTTGGGGCTGGGGGGGGGTACTACATACTGAACCCAGGACCCTAAACTGGGCTTTTACTTTTTTTTTCCCCCTGGTACCAGGGATTGAACTCATGACCTCACACTTGCCAGGCAGGTGCTTATGCCACTGAGCCAAACCCTCAGCCCTGGGCTTTTACTTTTTTTTTTTCTTTTTGAGACAAGTCTGGCTATGCAGTTCAGGCTGGCCTTGAGCTCACTTTGTAGCCCAGGCTGGTCTTGAACTTGCAACAATCCTTCTGCCTCAGCCTCCCGAGTGCTGGGATTACAGGCGTGAGCCACCAGGCCTGGCGATGCCTGCGATCTTTCAGGACCTGAACTGTGATTGCAACCCAGGCCCCTTCTTCCTCACCTCTTCTCCCAAAGCTGTGACTCAGTACCTGCTCAGGGGCCTGGTGCGCCTTCTGAGCACTGGAGATCTCACACGTGAGACCCAGACAACATCCTGTCCCCATGGTGTTAACAGCTTCTCTGGGGGAAGAACAGAGAAGTTACAGCCTCAGGCTGTAACAACTGACTGCACAAATGCTAGGATAATGCAAAAGGTGACACCCTGTGACATCACAGAGGGGAGCTGCTGGGCCGGGACGGGGTGGGGGTCTCCTCTGGATAAAGCCAATCCTGGAATACTTCTCGGAGGAGGTGGCTTTGGAGCCGAAGGATCTTCCCAGGTGACCCTGTGGTTAGGGGACGCCCATGGAGAAGGGGCTGTAGGGAGGTGACCCGAAGGTGAGGACGGGATGAGCCTAAAAGTCCTTTCCGGTTCATTTTTAATGAACAGGTTCAGATGAAATTGGTCTCAGTGTCCACACGTTCTTACCCCGTCCACAGTCGCTGCACGCTGACCACAGAATACAGAAAATGCAAGTGAGAAATGGGAACTCACTCCCCCAGGGTCCTTCCTGACCTTGGGGCCACATCTCATTTACCTTCGGGGTGGCTCTGGGGAGAGTTAATCGCCCCGCTGACCAGGGACCTCCCCCATTCTCAGCAGTCCTCTGGGTTGAATTCAACCCTTCTCTACGAATAACCCAGAAAGTCCTTTCCTCCCCGGGAACCCTTTCATCAGTAATTGCTCCAGGGCAGCCTGCCAGGGAGCTGGGTAAGGAACGTGCCGTCTGGCCTGAAGTCCCTCTGCTGGCCCGGAGGGGACAGACACCAAGGTGACTGCTTTGACATGCCAGGCTCCGGCTTCTTCCTTTTGCTTCATTTGGAAAAATCCGTTTCCACATCCCCCCTGCCCCGCCCCAAAGTTGGGGCTGCAGAGAAAGCGCGGGAAGACACTTCTGGGTTCCAGTCCCACAGAGGGGACAGAGGGGCGTAGGGAGCCTGAGGGCGCAGGGTGCTTCTAGCCGGACAGACGGCAACTCGCCCATTCTGCCGCTAATTCGGCAGCACCTACCGTGGAGGCAGAACTGTTCTGCTCTAAAGGAAATCGAGAGCAGCTTGTTTCATGTCCAGCGCTTGGATTCGAGTTTCCCTGAGTGACAAGCTCCAAGGTGGTAGATGTTACGAGAGCTTTTATAGCCAAAGAGCAAGGCAAGTCCTCGATCAGCGTGTTGAACAGGTACTGGCGGGGCATTAGGTGGTGCCTGCCACCAAGCGGGAGTCTTTGGCAGCTTTAACTTTGGGGGTGGTGGGCGCTGGAGGTCTGGTAAGCTTTGGCCCACATTCCGAAAGGGTTCCTTAAGAGTCAAGAGAATGGTGGGTCCGATACAAAGGCCACGAATAAGTGGCTATTTTTCTAAGGGGCCTACGAGTAGCCCCAGATAATTTTGGCTCTGAGTAAGCCTCATCTCCCCTGATGCTCAGCTGGGGTCCGTCAGTCTGCGGTCTTGTCTTGTCCTTTCCTTTCTTTCTTTTTTCTTTCTGGGGAATCACACCCAGGGCACTGCACCTCTGAGCTACATCTCCAGCACCCCCCCACCCTTGCCCCATAACCGAGCTGGCCTCAAATTTGTCATCCTCCTGCCTCAGCCTCCCAAGCAGATGGGCTTACAGGCATGTGCCTCTATCCTTGGTGCAGAGTCTTTGATATGGCTGCTCTTCTTCCTCCTTCTCCTGGGAGACAGTGTCTCACTATGTAGCCCAGGCTGACCTCAAAGTCTCAGAGATCCTCCTGCCTCATCCTCCCAAGGGCCAGGGTCACAGGTCTATATATACCTGGGTAGATGATTCTTTAGAGAACTTCAATTCATGGCTCCCCCTGCTGGACAAGCATGTCCATGCGGAGGCCAATTACTGTAGCCCAAGAAGCCAGGCTCCTTCTTGGGAGTTGGCACATGAGGCTGAGGCAGGACAGCAGTCTTCAGGAGCGGGGAAGGCTTGTTAAGACCTTGAAGGCGGAAGGGCGCTCATGCCAATGTTATTAGCCACCAAGATCCAGTTGCCAGGCTTTCCTCCTCCTCTTCCATCCTGCGTGGTTTCCTGGAGCCACTTGGCCACGCTCCCAGGCCTGCCTGAGGGGCGAGGTGCTGCAGCTTCCTTCTGTGCCCCATTTACCCCCAAACTGGCTTCAGTGCTCTCTCAGCCTCATTAAAGAGCGCTTGAAAATTGGGGGTTTGGGGAGGAAAAACAAGAAAACTGGGGATTTGGGTACCCCGAAGTTGCTCCTTGGAGTCATTCCCTCATTCACTAGTCACTCAATTATTTTTCAGGACCCACTGTGTGCCAGGGAAACACAACTGAGCCAGAGGCTAAGCAGTAAATAAGTCAGTCCCAAGAATTTATGGCCAGGCATGGTACATATCTGGGAGGCTGAGACGGGAGAATCTCAAACTCAAGGCAACTTGGCGAGACCCTGTCTCAAAATAAAAAATTAAATAAATAAATAAAAAGGGCAAGGCGCCAGGCGTGGTGGCACATACCTGTGATGCCAGCACTCACTCGGGAGGCTGAAATAACAGGATTGCCTTGAGTTCAAGGCCAGCCTGGGTTAAATACTGAGTTCTAGGCCAGCTTGAATTACATAGCAAGATCATCTCAAAAAGGAGGGTGGGGGAAAGGTCATAGGTTCAGAGGCACAGCGCCTGTCTGGCAAATGCCAGGTCCTGAGTTCAATTCCCAGTATTTTAAAACAAACAAACAAAAAAGTGTGGTAGACCTCTGTGCAAAGGTCCTGTCCTTCAGATGAGTTTGAATATATACCTCCCCCGCTCCCTGCACTGGAGCTAGAACCCAGGGCCTCATGCATGCCAAACAGGTACTCTACTACTGAGCTATGCTTCCAGCCCAGAATTTATTCTCAGATAGTAAGCATTATTAGGTGTTAAGTCATGGTTGCCATGAGCACTTTGTGAGCAACATGTAACTTTTTTTTTTTTTAATCGGTACCGGGGATTGAACTCATGACCATGCACTTGCAAGGCAAGCGTTTTTGCCACTGAGCTAAATCCCCAGCCCAACATGTAACTTATTGAGAAGCAGGTCTGGGAATACTGCCTTAAACAGATGAATTTTGTACTGGGTTTTTAAGGATGAATAGGGGTTAAATAAACTGAGTAGAAGTGAAGTGGTATTTTAATTTAATTTATTTATTCTTTGGTCTTGTTGAGACAGGGTCTCATTATGCAGTTCAGGCTGGTCTTGAGTTCACTTTGTAGCCCAGGCTCATCTTGAACTTGCAATGATTCTCCTGCTTCGGCCTCCCAAGTGCTAGGATTACAGGTGTGCACCACCACCGACCTAAGTAGTATTTTTAATACATGAACAAATTTAATCTTGACAATACTCTGGGAGACGCTCAGTGCTTCGATGTTCAGTTTACTAGCTGGAGAAGTTAAGTTACTTATGCGAGTGAATGGTAAATTTAGGATTTGAATCCTGGAGCCATTCAAACTGGACTGAACTCGGGCCTAGATAGATCCCCAGAGCCAGCTGGAGAGGAGAATCCTGCAGACCCCCTGTGGCCCGGTTAAGAATCTGAGACTTTGGCTTGAGAACAATGGGAAACCTTTCAAGGAGTGTTGGAGGTGGGGGTGGGGGTGAGGTAGTTAACTGGTCCAAATTGAAATTTCAAAAGATCCCTCGGGCCACCCAGGCTGGGGGATGGGGCAGAGCTGGCCGGAGTCCGGTGGGGAGGTTGCTCTCTCTCGGCCCGGATCACACAGATCTTGGTGGCCCCGGGGCAGGGCACACCTCTCAGGATGGAGCTGCGCCGCCGGAGTGGACCGGCGAAGATGGTCAGAAGGTACCTCCTCCAGGGCCGGGGAGGGACGGCGCCGGGGTGACCTCCAGATTTGGGGCTTGTAGAACTGGGTGGACGGAAATACTGGGAGACGTGGGAGAAGTCGGGGGCTGCCTAAGTTGAAGTGGGCTCCGATGGTCGGTTCTTGTCATTGTCGGTCCTTGTCACATCGTCTTCTGTGTTTTTGTTGCCATTGCTACGCTGGTTCCTGGTCCCCTTCAGATGTTTTCCTGCTCCGTGGTGTTTCTTTCTCGGGCTTGGAGGGCTGGACGTGGATTATAGTTCATCTTTCCCAGGTCTGTTACAGCGGGGTCCGCCGCATCATCTCTGGGTGCCCCTGTTTTCCGCATGTAAAGTGAGTGATGAGCGTGGCTGTCTCCTAGAGGATGGGAGGGGACAGACAGACACCCGGCTCCAGGTGAGCCTCCCTGCGCACTGGCCACTCTGACCAGGTGAAGAGGCTCAAGCTCCTGTCGTTATGACAACCAGAAGGGTGCGAGTCCTCAGTAAGCTGATTGGACCCAGTCACAGGCGAACTTTAAACCAGAGGATGGGATTTTACTCACTCAGATCAACAGATACTGATTGAGACTTGTCTGTGAGCCCTAGTCTGGGGTCCAGAGACATATTAGTGTTTTTGAACGACAAAGTTCCTGTCCAAAAAGTAAATGTAACACCACTCAACTGCTGCGACATGATGCGAGGGATCGTAGAGGGCCCCCTGAAGGAGGTGGGTGGCATTTGGACCTGGATCTGAAATAGAAAAGAGTGATAAAGATTCATAAGGGTTGGGAAGTAACTTGGCAGGAGCCCTTGGCTTTGTTTTGGGGACCCCAAAGAAGATCCAGGTAGGTAGGTAGAGTGCAATAAATAGCCGAAGGGGCCTGTTTGACCTTTACCGAGTTTCATCTAAATAATAACTTTGCATGCTAATAGACTATGCAAGAAAGTGCAGAGTCCAAGCTAAGGGTCTTTGCTGACCCAGTGGAGGTCTTGTTTAGAAACTGTTTCATGTAAAAACAAGAGGTCATTCATTGCACAGATATTTACCAAGCAGCTACTGTGCCCCAGGCACTGTGCCTGTCTCAGGGAAACTCTGGTCAACACAGTCTTTGCCTTTGAACGGAGATAAAAAGTGAGTAAACAAAGATGCTTGTATCCCACGAAGGCCTAAAAAGGAAATAACAGGGTGGTTTCTCAGGGAACTGGTGTCAGATGAGCGGTCAGGAGAGGCCCTCTCAGGAGAGGTGTCACGAGACCTGAGTCATGAGAGGGTGTCCCCTTGTGACCGGGGGTATTCCAGGTGGAGGGGACTGCAGTGTATATAGCCTGTGAGGGGGGACCAACCCTGGAGAGGCCCAGGACAGCTGAGGGGGGACCGTGTGGGCAGAACCGGGCCAGGGTCCTCTGAGAGAGGGCAGCGGAGGGGGGTCTGGCCCAGAAGGGGCTCCGCGGGCCAGGCTCCCAGTGGCTGGACGTCCTCCTGAAGTGCGGGCTGCAAATGTCTTTGTGAAGTGGTGTCAGAGGGATAGAGGAGCTCAGGCAGGGGTGGTGGCCATCACCATGCAGGTACCTCCCTCCCAGAGGAGCACGGAAGTAGCCGCAGACTGTGGGTCAGTGGATGCACACAACCTGATTCACAGATACCGAACTTTTGTTTTGGGACAGGGTCTCATTATGTAGTCCAGGCTGGCCTTGAACTCATAGTGATCTTCTTACATCAGTCCTCCAGATACTGGGACTACAGGTGCGCCAGCTTAAAAATGAGCCCACTCCTTCCTTCCTTCCTTCCTTCCTTCCTTCCTTCCTTCCTTCCTTCCTTCCTTCCTTCCTTTAAAAATAAGCCCACCTCTTTCTTTCTTTCTTTCTTTCTTTCTTTCTTTCTTTCTTTCTTTCTGTCTGTCTGTCTGTCTGTCTGTCTTTTTGAGACAGGGTCTTGCTATGCAGTTCAGGCTGGCCTTGAGCTCACTTTGTAGCCCAGGCTGGTCTTGAACTTGCAACGATCCTCCTGCCTCTGCCTCCTGAGTGCTGGGATTACAGATGTGAGCCATGGCGCCCGGCTCTTTCTTTCCTTCTTTCCTTTCTTCCTTTCTTCCTTTCATACCAGGGATTGAATTTACAACTTCTTTTTTTTTTTGTACCAGGGATCAAACTCACAAACTTGCCAGGCAGGCGTTTAAGCCACTGAGCTAAATCCCCAGCCCGAACTCACAACTTCTTACTTGCCAGGCAGATACTTGTGCCACTGAGCTAAACCCCCAGCCTAAAAATGAGCCATTTTTTTGAAACTGAGGCTCAAACTCACGACCTCATGATACGAGATTTAGGGTCTCATGTCACTGAACTATGTCCCCGGCCAAAACGAGCCATTTTACGGTGTGCAGTCCGGTGGTATTGAAAATAGTCACACTGTTGGCCACCTCCCCCACCCAGTCTCAGAACTTTTTCATCTTCCTAAGCCTGTGTCTCAGTCCATCTTTCTTCAGTGATGGACCTCGTGTCCCTAAGGACTTGTCTGAGTATATCATATCGGGGGGCCATCATACAAAGTGTCTGTGTTTGATTCTTTTCCTTAGTATGATGTTCATCAGGTGACATGAGTCTCATTTCCTTCCTCCTTGTGGCTGACAAATGTTCCTGTGTGGACACATCAAATTCTGTCATCCATCCATCCATCTATCCATCCGTGGGTGGATATTTGGGTTTTTGTCTTTTGGTTTGTGGCTTCTGCTGCCTGGAGGAGGTGTCTGAGCAGGCAGGTGACACCTGCTTGATACCAGGACCCACCCCCCTGCTGTGGTGGGCACAGGGGAAGCAGCAAACCAGTGACAACAAGTCTTGCCAGCCTGGACTCTGGAGGGCAGTTGCTGGGAACTGGAGCTGACTCCCCAGGTGACCCCGAGGGCAGGCTCCTGTCCCTGGGGAGCTGGCAGAGGCAGGGCTGTGGGGAGCAGGGGCAGGGGAGCTGGCAGAGGCAGGGCTGTGGGGAGCAGGGGCACTGGCAGGCGAAGAGCTAGCAGATGTTGGAGCCCCCAGGTTTGCAGGTGGGGTGCTGGGGCCGGAAGTTGCCAGATGCAGGTGGCTCTGTGGACGCAGAGGGGGAGCCCTAAGGGAGGCTGCAGGATTCCAGGAGGTGGCTGTGCCTTGCTTATGGACAAGGCCCGACAGCTGGTGCTGATAAGCCACTTGATGGGACTCTGCTCCGGTTGGGTAGGGACCATGGAACCATGGAACGGAGCCTGAGGTCTCCTGGGATTCTCAGGAGAGGTTCTGGACAGGGGGCTGTACCTGGTGTGGGAGGAAGCAGGGTGAGCCAGCAGCCCTGGTGGGTCACCCAGGCAGGTGGGAAGGACGGGACAGGCAGGGAAAGTCAGGTGTGGCCTTAGAGAAAGGAGGCCTTAGCTGGGAGTCACGCCTTCATGGAATGGGAGAACTGCTGAAGTCTCTTGGAGAACAGCACTAAACATGGTCCCAGCCAACACTGCAGCAGGTGTTTCCATGTTTGTTAATTCACGGTGTCCTCAACGGCACCCTGTCTGTGAGTTAGGAAGTACTATTTCTGCTTAGGTATAATCGGAGCACCAGGTAAGGGGGAGTTACGGAAATCGTTTGGAGTTTGGAAGCTGGCCAGTGCAAGAGCCTCATGAAGTAGTCTGGTCTTAATGTATTCATGTCTTTATCTTTTTATAGGGTTTTCATTTAGTAGTAGAATTAGGGATGCAACACCAGAGGTAGAAGAGAGTGGGGATGGGAAGGAAAAGAACATTCTGTAATATTTTGAATCTGCATAATGGAATGTGGAGGAAATAGTTGTCTCAGTGTCTGACATCCCTGTTCTGTGCCTCATTGACTGCACTTTTTTGTCCCCCTGAGACACTGGGGCAGCCTCAGTGCCTTTGTATACCTGCTGCTCCCTCCACCTGAAAGTTCCCTATCTTCCTTCCATTGCAGTCTTTGTGGCTCCTCATCCCATCCATTTTTTTTTTCTTTTTTTGGTACTGGGAATCGAACTCACGACCTCGTGCTTGCAAAGCAAGCGCTTATGCCAGTGAGCTAAATCTCCGGCCCAAACCTGCTTTTCTTTGTAGCAGTCTCTCCATTTGACATTTTATCTGGCTCATATACTTCCCTGTTGTCTCCTCTGCTCAGCTGTCGGCTTCTTCAAAGCAGGAACAGTGACAGTGAGCCTGGCACTAAGCAGGACAGAAGCCCTCCATTCTGTGGGTGGACTGTGTCAGTCAGTATTAAGAAGAAAAATACCTGTCCTGTGCTTAGACACACAGAGCTGGGGTCAGGGGTGTGATTAGACCCGGGTAGATTTCCAATCTGCTGTGCCAGTGAACCATGAGATTGCCTAAAAAGGTTTTAAGGAGAGAAAGAAAAAACAATCTCCCACTGCTGAGCATGTGCGCCGTGGACTCTGAGGGAAGTCTCCACCTTCTAGGAAGGTAACTCCGTCAGAAAGGCTCAGTGGGGCTGGAGGTGTAGCTCAGCGGCAAGCACAAGGTCCTGAGTTGGATTCCTGATATCAAAAACAAGCAAGCAAACCAATAGGCTCAGTGACGGTGTCAGGTTGCCAGGGCTGCCAAGGAGGAACTGGGAAGGGCCTCCCTCCCCATTCCCAGCCCTCTGCCCAGGAAGGAAGGGGTGGCTCTGGAGCTAGAGGAGCTGGGCAGCGCGGAGAAAGTTGGTGTGGCTGGGTTGTTAGATTCACCAGGACCCAGCATCAGTTAGTAAGAGATCCCCAAATAGAGCTCTGGAGACTAAACTGTAGAGCTTGATTCTTGGAGGTCAGTGATGACTTTTTTAAAAAAAGTACTGTTCAGGAATATGAATGAGGGAATT
Source organism: Hydrochoerus hydrochaeris (assembly GCA_004027455.1). Taxonomy (NCBI): domain Eukaryota; kingdom Metazoa; phylum Chordata; class Mammalia; order Rodentia; family Hydrochaeridae; genus Hydrochoerus; species Hydrochoerus hydrochaeris. The sequence goes on from PVLA01004933.1 coordinate 136,193, forward strand.
AGTTTGATGTCACAGCTGATTCCAAGTGCTGCACACACAAGGCTGCCGAGATGAATTTACAAGAAGATGCAAAAACTGGCTATAATCAGTTGCATTCCAGGGACTAAATTTGCATCTCTATGGCGAGAATCATTTGCATTAGTCTTAGTCTTCTACCAGTTACAGAATTGTAAAATAGCTCACAAACAGTGAAAGGGAGTGGAAGGGTTAGCTCAGTGGCACAGCACCTACCTGGCAAGTGTGAGGTTCTGAGTTCGACTCCTGGTGTGCCCTACCGAATAAATAAAAAATGAAAGGTGGGCTGGGGGTGTAGCCGTGTGGCAGAGGCTTTAGCACCAGGCCTGAGAGAGAAAGAGAGAGAGAGAGAGGACCTGGCTTTGATCGCCAGCGCCACAATCAATCAATCAATCAATCAACCTAATCAATCTATCCTAGACAGAGAAAGGCAAAGAGGAAGAAGCAATCAATAGATACCGCAAACAGGGTACACATATTTTTCCTCTGTTTTACATTTTTCCTCAATATTACATTTATTGATTTATATTGGATAAAAATAATACATTCACAGAGTTGAAACACGAAGGGTAAGAATGAGTATAATGGTGAAGACTCCTTTCCAGTCCTGACCCCGTGCTCACGGGATGCAACCATGGTTAGCAGTTTCTTAAGTACATATGCTTCGGAGGAGATTCTCTGCGTGATAAAGCAAGCATCTCTCTCTCTCTCTCTCTCTCTCTCTCTCTCTCTCTCTCTCTCTCTCTCTCTCACACACACACACACACACACACACACACGCGCGCGCGCCTGTTAACAAAACAAATGGCACTTGTATTCCTTATTCTGCTCTTGCTTTTCCCCCCAACTTAGCAATGTGCCTTAGAGATGGCTTCCGTCAGTGTGTAAGAGTTTAGATTCCTTCTCCAGCTGCACAGTGCTCGGCTGTGAGGCAGGCTGAATGATTTTTAACCCTTAAAGATGGAGAGAAGAAGCAGGTGAGTGGGAGGCGAAGGAGAATGGGAGAGGTTTTATAGGGAGGAAGGGACCCTTTACAGTTCCTGCCTCAGTTTTCTCACCTAGGAAATGGGGCCAGTCATTATCTTTACTCACTTGATAGAGCTGGAGGCTAATGGGGTTCCTGTTTTCTTTGTGTGTTGTGCTGGAAATGGGACGCAGGACCTCATGCATGCTAGGCAAATGCGTTTCCCCAAACTACCTGGCATAGTATCAGACATAACAGGTCAGCTTTCAGTATCCATCTTTATTCTCCTTGGAAAGGTAATGGAAAAGAAGGAAGAGGACTGAGTTGGAAGCATCCAGAAAATGCCTTTTTAGAGTGAGCTGCCAAGGGGATAGCAGAAAAACTCAGTGAGTGAGAGGCAGGGATGATTCAGCCGGTGCTTTCAGGGAGGTGGTATCGTTCCCACTGCACGGAGGAGGAAATCGAGGCTCAGAGAATAGAATTTTGTACCTCAACTGAGACCTCTCACAGCTGGCAAGTGGGGCAGCTGTGATTCACTCAGTCTGGCAGCCACATGCTCAACCTCTGCATGGCTCAGCCTCTTGATGTGGGGAAGAAAGAGCTAGATGAAGGGATCAGGAGACGGGGCGGGTCGCCGAGCCGCTGCTGGGTGGGAAGGCTGGTAGAGTGCTGGGGAGGCTTGCCCACAGGGCTGGGAATTCTGCTGCAGCAGGAAGAGCAGCTAAGGACGAAATAGCTGCTCCTGGGTGGTTTGCAGAAGTGGGGACCTGGGCAGCGAGGAGGTACAGAGCAGGGGACCAAGTGCAAAGGTTCCCAGGGGGGCGGGGGAAAAAGTCAGCAGTGGTACTTCGGGGTGTCTGGAGCTGCATGAGCCCTGGGAGGGTGAAAGGAGAAGGGAGTCACCGCAGGACACTTTACCGCGGTGACAGGCTGGCAGGCCAGTTCAGGATGCGCCCTTTTACCCGGAGGGGCATGGCAGTCATGGATGGAGTTTGAGCAGAGGAGGGCGGGACAGGATCTGACTTGTGCTTTGGGAGGATCCCAGGCAGCCTGCATGTCGTGCATGCAGGTACACAGCAACTGCAAAGGCAGAACAGGAGGTCCAGATAGGAGACTTGTCCAGGGATAGCTGCTGTTTCACTGAGCTCTAAGCCAGGCTGGCAGTACTAATGAGTGGACTGGCCAGCCGTCTGCGGTGGGGGTGTCCTGTGCATTGCAGGACGTTCAGCTGTAGCCCTGGCCACTACCCGCTAGGTGTTAGGCTCTCTCCCATCCTCCCCTCCTATATGTGACAACCCGAAATATCGCCAGACATTGCCAGATGTGTCTTGCGAGGTAACCCCCACCCCCATCAAGAACCACTGGTCTAGTGGGAGGGAAAAACAAACACAGCAAAGAATTTCATGCAGTGTTCTTCTTTCCCTAGCAGCAACTGTTAGGAAAGGAGTGGGGGAGCAGCTTCAGGGGGTCCTGACTTTTCCTCCTCTAGATTTTCATCTTGTCCCAGTCCCCCTGCATCTTCCCTCCCCCTGAGCTGTGACCCTCTGCCCGAGGGAGCACACATCATCCATCCACCGCCCGCCCTCTCTTCCAGCCCGCTGGGTCACCCACTGAATCCTCCTGCCAGTCCCTCCCAGAACTAAGTGACACAAAAACACAAAATGAAATGAACCAACCAAACTCCCCGCTCCTCCCCAGGAGGGATAGACAGACAGATCCTCTCTGCTGCTTGGTGGCTGTAACCTGATGTGGGTCAGTTCTACACCCACTGGGAAGGTGAGCCTTTCTGTCACCATGCCCCAAGTTGGCCTGTGTTCTCATTGGGTAAAAAGGAAGAAAAACCAAAAGGAAAAAAAAAAAAAGGCATTTGAAGCACTTCCCTGCCTCAGTCTTGTCCATTTCACACAACGGACGGATGGGGAAGCCTGCTGCTTGCTGGAGGCTGATAACTCCAAGTGTACTTATTTGCATCCCCGGCCGCCCAGGCTATCTCGGGATGCAGCTTGCTGAGGCCGCTGCTCCCGCTGCTCGCCTGGCTGCCGGCCAGGGCTGGAGAACTGCTCGTGGCAGTGCAGCCAGGCCTCAGCCAGCCAGGCCTGGGTAAGGGAGCTGGGGCCGACCCTTCCTCTCCTCGCAGGCCAGCCGTACTCCTGCAACACTGCCCGGCTTTCTACAGCCCCATTCTGTCCCCCTGGTTGTCTCTGTCCCCTGGGAATATCAAGAGAGGCCTGTTTTAATGTATTCTAGTTAGCTCATTGCTTATTAATATCACCGAGGAACCTATTTGTTTAGGCCGGTGCTGGGGCTTTCCTGTCTCCCTCAGGCACAATGGCTGGGTTTTATTTCTTCCTTTTCCTTTAGGCCAGGGATTTCCAACCTCTGCACAATAATGCATTTTGGTTGGGTCACATAGCGCCTTGTCCTGTGGCACTGTCCTTGCACTTCCCTTGCACTTCGGGGCATTTTTTAGGGCTCCTCCCCCAACAGTGATTACCCAAAAGTCTCCTGACAGTGCCAAATGTTCCTTGGCAGCACAATTGCCCCTGGCTAGGAACTACTGATTTCAAGAAATACAAACAGCCTCATTTTAAAGGCAAAATGTTCCTGTCCTTTTGCTTGAGGTTTGCAGAGAGGGGGCAGCTTTCCCTGGGCTCTAGCCTGTGGTAAAAGGGCGTTTGGATGATTCTAAAATCTCAGCACCCTTAGATAGACCTGAAAGAGAGACCAGGTCTTGCCTTCAGTGTTTGGGGAATTTCACTTCTTCTGTGTTTGGTTTGGCTTTGCTTTTGTGTCTTTCTTTTGAGTCAAGGGCTTAGGAGTCATAACTGCCTGGAAGTCTGAACCCTGGCACTTGCCAGCTGTGTGACCTTCAGCAGCTCGCTTCACCTCTCTGGGCACAGTTCCAGGTCTTTAACAATGCCGCCTGCCTTCTTGAAATTAGTCTGTGTACAGCATTGATTTAGTAACTGCTGTGGTTGGGCCATAGCAGGGCTACCAAATGGATCTCTAGGTTGAGGTCAGCAACATTTGGTTTTATTTCCTGCAGTATCAGCCACATTCCATCGGGGCCAGGAGTGGCTCTTGGTAGGTCTGCTCCAGGGTTTTGTTTTTCAACCTGCGTCCGTCTCAGGATTCCATCTGCCACCATACCTTGCGTCTGTCCCCAGCCCAATTGCTGTTTTCCAGATAACCTCAGACCTACCCGAATGCCAACAGCATTCCTCAAACTGAGCTGAGCTGCCAGAATAAGCCGGTGGCTTCCTGCTCTTTGCCCCAGAAAACATTTCAAGTGATCAAGTGATCAGGGAGAGGGAGGGAAGGAGGCAGAGGGGAGGATGCTGTGGCTGCTTATGCAACAAGCTTTAATCCTGGGTTGAAATCCACAGCGCGTACACACCAGCGGTATATTTCATTTCCTCCTTAGTCGTGGAGTTGGCTGCACGTGAGCTCACTATTAACCTTGCTTCCATTTTTCTGTTACGCCCCAAAGCAGCACCCACAGAAGAAACAAGCTGGGTTCCTTATGGATGGTGGTGGAGGGCTGCTTGCTGCCCACATGGTTAGGAAGGAAGGCAGAGTCTGAGTAGCCCCGGCCACGGCCTCTCTCCTCTTTAGTCCCTGTACCTGTTTTGTGTCCCCAGGAATAGCCTCTGGGGAGGCCCAGGCCCATTCTCTTGAGTGGTGGACTTTTGTCTGGCTGAGTGGTGTGGTAGTGATGTCCCTCCCTGCATACTGGCCCCTGAGCCCGGGCCCAGCCCAGCGGTTCAGTGTGTCTGCATTTCTGGCTCGACCCTGAGCCTGTCTGCCGTAGGATTCCCAGCCAGGAAGAACTGATGGACATGCAGTGGGCATCTGTTGTCTATGGGGGAGGGCGGAGAGTAAACGACCAGCTCTTCATTTTCTTTGTGGGCACGGTGTGAGATCAGAAAGCCCACAAGTTCTAATTTCAAGAGGAGCAGGGGGACTTTATTTCGCCCTAATTTTCTCTCCCAGCATAGGGCTTTGTCAATTTAGGCAGCTTCCTTCAGCCCCCAAAGAAAGGTGTTTCTTTAGCTTCAGCTGCTTCTGCTTGCTGGTTTTTATTTTTAATCTTGTTAATTAAGGGCTTTGTTGAAAAAAATAAAACATAGTACAAGAAAGAAAGCTTGGACGTTTTAAGATCCTGTTTGATTTACCTTTTCTACAAAGGTAGCTAAAGAGGAAATGGGCACTGACCTCCTAATACTATTGAAATGGGTGGAATTATAAACAGCTCTGAAAAACTAGTTAATATTTTACTGGGGAGCAGTGCCAGAGATGGGGGCTTGGGGGGGTGCCAAGTGCAAGGCTGTGTGTGAAATAGCTGTTCCATCTGCCTTAGGGGACGACAAGGAGCCGTTCTCTGTGGAAATAAATTGAAGCAGGAATCCTTATGAAGCTCATGGGATTTGTCTGCCCACTGAGGAGGGCCCAGTTCCCCAAGAACACGCACACATACAGGGATGATTGTGGCAGGAAGAGCTAACCTGTGGGTGTATAGGCCTGACTATAATGGGGGTTCTTGTTTCCCAGCCGGGTTTGACATCTTTCTTTCTCCCTCTGGATTTAAATGGCTTCTCAGAGCGAGAGGCACTGGCTGTGCCCTGGATTCAGAAGGTACACGCCTCCTTGGGAAGCAGAGGCAAGAGACAGCGGCTCTCTCTCTCTCTCTTTCTGCATCTGCCGGGAGAGCTGCAGCTGGTATTTTTCCACAGGCCTTTTCTGCGATCTCAGGGCCTAGCTCTTCCCAGCCAGGCCCAGAGTCCGAGAGAGGGTTAACAGGCAGGAAGCTGAAGGCATTGCAGACTAATACGGAAGTCAGATTTTTGTTTAACTGACAGGTTTAGCAGGCCTCAGCGGTGGGGGAGGGGGCCTGGAGGGGAAGGGAAGTTTGTAGATGGAGGCATGTGGCCTGCTAGGAGCGCATTTGGCTTTTCTTAGGGTAAGCATGGAGAGGGGGCCCCCTTGGCATCTTGGTAGGGAGGCAGGAACCCATTTTGGTTTTCCTTTGAGGACTGACGGAGGGGGGTGAGAGGTTAGACTCTCAGCTGGGCGAATGGCTGCCTGGCCTGCTTTTCCAGGAGGAGGCATTTTGACAATGACTATGCAAACTTGACCACTCTTCCCCTCCTCCCCTCTGCCGCAGACTCCTCTCTCCTCTGAGAAGCCAGGCTGCCCTTTGCTGGCTCCTGGCTCTGCCCTGCTGCCCGTTTCTCCTCAGAGGCCTGGCTCCTGCCCCTTTTCTCTTTTCCCTTGGCTGTTTCCCTGGGGCGCCTCACTCCTCAGCTCCCTTTCCCCTTGGAGAACCACTGCCGAATCGTTCCAGCAAAGAGTCAGCCTTCCTCCTTAGCAAAGGGCCCCTGGTGTGGGGGCAGGTGAGGCTGAACCCTTTTGAGCCCACTCCAAAAACTCTCTTTCCAGTGGCTTCCGGGCCCCAGGCTTTGCTTGAGCAGGTCAGGCTGGCTGCACTGGTTTGCTAGGGCTGGAAAATCTAGCCAGAGTGTAGGAGAAGTGCGTGTGGGGGCCCCTTTCCCAAGTTTTTCTTGCTGCAAAAGGCCTAGCTTAGCCTGTCTTTTTCTATGCACAGGATGGCTCTTGCTCACCCGAGCCTCACAAAGATAATCGCTCAGGAAGTGTTTCAGCCAATCCGGGGCGGCTTTACACTCCGATTTGCCGGGGCAGCCAATCGGGGATGAGCTTTTATTAGGCGGCCAGATCATCAGCCGAAGTGCCAAACCCTTTTTCTGTGAGAACTAGGAGCCTGTCCTCCATGTTTTATAAGTATTGACATTACACAGTGTTAACAATGCATCCACAGAGGTAAGCTCGGCTTTTTAACCATCTTTTCCCCCCTCCCTCTGAGACATCCGAGTTGTGGGCGAGCAGTGTGATTTCTCTGTGGCTGGCCGTGCCACACTCGCCCCCAGAGCACTTATGTTAACTTGGAACTGTTTAGAGAGAAAAATTTTTTTTTTGCTTTCTTGGGTCACATGGCTAAGTAGCCATTAGCCTTAGCTTGATTTTGCAAACTGGCAAGGGCCTGGCACACCTTTTCTTCCACCAGGGCATGGTGTTTCTGGAATAGTTTGAAGCTAGCTCCTGCTATGCCAAAAGAGAAGCTTTTTTTCCTCCTCTTTTCCCCCCCTCCCTCTGTCTCTCTCTGAGCAGTTTCCCCCCTGCACTATTGTCTGCTCTTGTGTCACATGCCTGCTGGGGGAAGAAAATGGAAGGTAAGCAAGCAGGCTCCTCTCCAAGGAGCCCTCATGGCAGACAGCAGAGCAGGCAAGTTTGCCTCTCCAAAGAGGTTCTGGGAAGGCTGGAGTGAGTTCTGACAAGGCAGGCCGTGTTTGAAACAGAACCCAGCTCTGAGCAGAGTAGTGCCAGGCAACTGAGAGCAGCTCCTTGGGCCTAGGTGGGTGCTGGTATCTGTACATGGTCTTTCTCTTCCTCTACAGAGCTTCTCCCTGGACAAACTACATTGTTCAGCCTTTTTGCTTGACAGCTTGATACAGAGTGTTCTGCAAGCCAGCCTACAGCCAGCAAATGTTTCTGAAAGTGTTTTGCAGGCTCTGGAGGAAGTTTTTGGAGTAGGGATGGGGACTATGGGGTGGGGGGTGGGGGAAGATCTTGGACAACATCCTGCAGAAAAATCTGGGAGGACTCTGAATGCTTTAGCTTTCTCCTCTTGCATGGTTTTCAATGAACTAATGTATCTTTTATCCTTATTTTCACCTCCCCACTTTTTACATTGTATCATCCTCTGACCTGTGTGACAGGGTGCAGAGGAAATAAAATCATGTGTGTGGTTCATGACAGCATTCCATACCCAGTTGTTGAGTTGTGTTGTTGTGACGGTGTGTGTTTTTAATAATACCATGTAACTGTTTAAAAAAATTTCCTTTTTGATCAAAGTCCCAAATCTGCCAGCCTGTTCTCTCTTCCTAACTGTGGAAAAATGAGACGGTTGCTTGAACATTTGTTGGGTAAGTAAGCAAATCCATTTCCTCTGTGACCATGTATCAAGAGTTGTGGAAACATTTGGTATCTGTTTGTAATAGGGGGTCTTGGTTGCAGGACCTGGGGCGGGGGTGCTTCAGGAGTAGGAACAAAATAAGGGCTTTTAAAGAGTGTCTTGAGTTTAAGTGCCTGTTTGAATCCAGTTTTTCCTGCTAACCTGCAGATAGGATTGAAGATTTCACTTCCTGTTTACCCTCAGCCTGGGCAGAAATGTTCAGTTCATTGTCACTTGCTTGCAGACCTTTAATTGGGTTTGTTTGGATTGTATAACTCTGGGTAGGTGATCTGCTTGGGGAGTGCAATGAAACTGCTTGTTCTTAGAATCACCGCCCCTTAGACACTGGGGTGAGGGGCGCTGGTGGTGGTCTGCATGTGGGGGTGGGGCATTAGTACTTACCTTTTAGAATTTTCACCTCTATGTTGCAAAATCCCATCCACTACCAAACTTGTTTTGATTCAGGGTACACTGGCCAACAGATTGAGCCTTTTTCCAAGCCTAATCCTGGCCATCTATAGGATTTATTTCTCACTTTGTACATTTTCCCCTGATCTCTTGATGATGTGGCTAGAATTGAAAAGTGACAAAAGTAGACTTTTGCTTAGCATTACCTTTGGAATTTCTCCCAGAGTTCACCACATAAATGTGCAGATTGGAGATCACTCCAGCATGACTGTAATCATGGAAATATATTCACTTGGTGTGTTAGGCTAACTTTATGGAGTCAGTAAGCTTTTTTTCTAGTGCCCAGCAACCCAAACTTTTGACATCAATTGGCAAAAGGCTCCTTTGCTAAGGAGAAAGGGCGTTGCATTAGGAGCTGAGAAGTTGTGTAAGGTGAGCCAGTATTTTAGAATAAAAGTGAGGGTAGTTTACAATCTATACTTAAAACCAAAACCGCACAGTGCCCCTTATTCCAAACAAGTTAAGTTCATACACTTAGCTATTTTCTTTGTTCTTATCTCCTTGCTGTAAATGGAAATTGCATATTGAGGTTCTTGTGGCCTCCCTCGAACAATATCTAATCACAAGACTCCTGCTTTGGTGCCTTCAACAGTTTGCATAATACTGTGTTTGTTGGGCTGGAAGGAGACTTCAGAGGACGCGTTTGTCCTCTGAGAGTTTGCATTAAAATGGCTCCCACAGGTTTGGAAAGCCAAGATCTGTTTTCAAGTGTTGAGCCCTAGCAGGTTCCCAGCCCCGGAGCAAGCTGGGCCACTTTCCTCCGGTTCTGTAGCTACCACCAACCATGGGTCAGGGAAAAGTTAATTACTTTCCAAGTAGCATTATTTTCCAGTTACTAAAGGGAAAGAAAAAACCTCTGCATTGCAGTAGGACTAGGTAGGGCCAGCAGGACTGTCCCACAGAACACCCCAGTGCGCCCCCTCCCCCAAACCAGTGGACTTGGGGGGAAATTGAGATTTGCAATGATTGAGAATTTCAATGTGTGGACTGAGGATATATCTTCTGGAAATTTCCACCATCTTTGTTCCTTTTAGGAAAAAGCGGTTCGCCAAGCTGAAGAGTCTCCTGCATTCCATTCCTGAGGTGCCTCACCCCCTCCCTCCCCCTTTCTTTTTCTTATCAAGGTAGAATGTCCCCTCTGCCACATTTGTGAATTGCAGAGGGAGGAACAGAAGGATGGGCTGTTTTCCTTTTTCTTCTGCCTCTCAGTCCCCAAAGAGGATGCACAGCTGCCAGGAACACAGACACACTGGGGCTTTCATTCCTCTCTCTCTGTCTCTCTCACTCTTTTTTCCTTCAAGACCCTCCAGGATGGGTGCACTTTCTGCTTTCGGAAATTAAGTGGCATTCATGTGGGGGAGGGGGAGCCACAGCTTTTATTAGCTCCAGAAAATGGTCAGTGTTCGGTCTGTAACTAGGAATTAATTATATATAATCACTCAGTAGACTTTCTTCAGAGTTTTTCTAATTGCTGAGCATGAACATAGTTAGCCTGTTGGAGCCAAGTCCAGCAAAGACTTGAGTCAGAAAGAAAGAAACAATGCGGCCTCTGGGATTACAAATTAGGGATGAAAACAATAGCTTCCCCCCTTTCTTTTGTGTAACCCCTTTTTCTTTTAAACAAAACAGTCCCCCTTTTCTTTCCCTGGGAGAGCCAGTGGAGAAACTACCTCAGGTCTTGCAAGAGGAGGGGGAGACTAAGTCACCTTTTAGAAAGCTGGGTGACAAACACCAAAAGAACCCTGAAGGCCAAGGTGGGTTTTGGAAAGCCCAGCGCTTCACACGTGGGATCTCTGTTCCTTTTGCTTCTCTTCCCTTAGCTCTTCTGGCAAAGAGAGGCAACAAAACATTTGTCAGTCCCAGATCTGGCTTTGCCTCTGGTTCACCCCAAAAGAAAGAACCATGGCTGGGGGGGATCTTCCTCATCCCACGCAGGGGTGTGGAAGTAGGGGAGGAAGTGTAGAACCCTACATTTCATTCTTAAAATGCAAAAACAAGTCAGAGGATTCACCCCTTGGCCTCAGGTTGCCAGCCTCTGCTGCCCTTCCCCCCTCTCTGCTCTCCTTACAGACAAACAAGCAGGTGGTGGCCCTGCCAGCTCTGCGGCCAGCCTGCTGCCAGGCTGGCCCTCCCCATCCGATCACCTACCTACCGGCCGGCACAGAGCCAGCAGCGCGTCCTCGCCCCGGGTTGGCCTTGGGCATTGTGCCCTCCTTTCTGCCCTGGAGCAGAAAAGCAGTCACCTTGAAACTGCCCACTCCCAGCACCAGAGGAATTTGGAGGCCAGTTCTCAGACCTTACCAGTAAATGACATTAGCTACTACAGGGCCATTGAGGCTGTTAGTTGGGCCTCTGGAAGCGGGGGGTTTTGCAAAAACCCATTGTTAATGCTCAGGGCCTTCTTGGGGGTAGACAAATCTAATTTGTGAGTATCCTGTGCGTTGGAGAAGGGAACATTTGACTTGGGTTTCTCCTCTGCAGACCCCATTGTCTTTCCTTCTTGTTAACTGTCTCAGGAGTGGCTGCTGTGGGGGGCTGGTGTTCCCCGCCCCCCCCCCCCCATTCAGGCTTCATTAGCAGCCTTTTTATTTTACCTTGGCCTCAGACTGAGGGGCAGCCTCTAGCTTTTCAGATGCCCCCTGTTCTTGAAGAACTTTTCATTTCACCTTGCTTGGTGGTATGGATTTGAGCGGGTTTCTTGTCATGCACCGAGCAGGGGGGAATGGGTGCCCTGCCCCCCACCTCCTCCCAGGCCCTTGGAACATTCCCTGTGAGCATACAGACACCTGTCTGTCCGCACTCTCCTCTGCTGCTGCGGGGCTGCATAATTCCTGACCTTCCACCTACCTAAGTCGAGGGAAAGGGTCCCCCGCCACAGCAGAGCTCCTGTGCAGGGCTCAGCATCTGAAAGGGAAACCTTTTCCTTAGGAACCTGTGACTTCACAAACTCCCTGGCATGGCAGTTTTTTTTTTTTTTTTTTTTTAAAGCTTCTAACATTGGGTTGTTGGTGTCCTTTGGTTGAGGTTTTCCTAGTTCTGATATTTAGGAAGGTGGCTTTGAAACTAGCAGGGCTGCTTACACACAAGCTCAGCTATTGAACAAACTGCTACCATTTTAGCTCCAGTTCAGGAGTGAGGCAGTGTTGCCAGACGCCATTTTAAGAATCCTGCATAAATAGCTTAGCTACCGATGACTCTGCCTGTTTTAGGTGAGTGCTTATTATATAAAGCTGCTCTGCTAACCATTCTCTTCCCACCCATTTCAAAAAAAAAATTAATTGCAGATTTAGGGAAGCATGGTTTTTCTCCTTTTAATGTTAACTCTTTTATAATCTAGAAGAGGAAGATGTTATGCCTTGGGGATTAAATATTTCTTACAGCCTGGACCATTTTGGTATCTTTTTTTGAATGAAAGTAAAAAAACCAGGAAAAGCCCTTTCGAATGATGCATGATTCTTGAAATGCTGTGTGATGATCGTCATCTGAGAACCAGACTCTTGTGCATGCTGGTTATGTATTCTAGATGGGTTAGAGATTCTTGGTTAAAAGTCAAATAGTAAGGGCACTTGGGGAAAAGAAATATCTGGGCATTGTGTATCCAGGCATATTTTGGTCAAAACTAGATTCTCTCTCTCTCTCTTTCTCTCTCTGTCTCTCTCTCTCTCTTCCCTCTCTCTTGGAAGTGTTGAGGGGATGAGATTCCTGGGAATTACGGACCAGCCCTGAGTCCTCAGAATTAATAATCAGAAGGCTTAAAGCATCCTGGAGGTGTAGCAATTCATCTGCAACTTTTAATTGCTCTTTTTTCAGTGCATGCAGGTGAAGAAATAAGTAAGCTTTCTTTTCCAGGCATTGGGGAAGAAATCTTTTATTCTTTTTGGGAGGGAGGATGGTCTTGGTTGTGTTTTCAGGTGCTGTTGGCTCTTCTTTGAATTGTCTGAAATGTATCAGTTTGTGAAATCCACAGGCAAGTGACTTGGGTAAATGTGAAGGCAAGAGGTGGTGGTAGTGGTGGTGGTGGTGGTGGTGGTGGTTGGTGCTGGTGCTGGTGGTGGTGGTGATGGATACATTGTATATGCAACTACTTGATGGTGAATTTTCCCTTTTGGGATGAAAGACTGTTTGGTTTTCAGTAATTTTACCTTTAGTGTCCCGGTCTCCAACAGACAGACAGAAGGGAAGAAAGGGAAAAAGAAAAGGAAAAAAAAAGTAATGTCAGTTTGAAAACAGGACTTCTTGTTCTTTTGTTTTTGGTTGAAATGATCAGGGTTGCTGGAAGCTAGCAGACATGGAAGGACAGAAGCTGTATATTTCCTAAGACTTTAATGTGTTAATGGCAGAAGTTCAAAGTGTTTTCTCCAGATGCAACTGCCTTTTCTTTTTAAAAATTACTTGATCATTTCTTTCCCAAATCACTGATCAGCTGTTAATCTAAACTGACCAAGATCTGTGGGGCAGTCAGACAGGTACAAATCTTTTTTTTCTTACCACTTTGAATATAATATTCATAGTTTTTTCTCCCTTTCCCCTAATAACATACTAGTACTTAACACTAAACCAGAAAATTAAAGAATATAAATAAATAAAGCAACAAAACAAAACCCGGAGATCAGTGGTGTTAGGGGAAAAAAAAAAAAAAAAAAAAAAGCAAGTGCTTTAGATGTGGCTGTTGGAAATGACTAATTTTGCATTCTGGTCTTTGCTTTTGTAAATGAAGTTTTTTTTTTTTTTTCTTTTAATGCATATACACTGTAATTTCCTTTCGTCAAATCCAAGTTGTGTGTGGGTGCGCACACACACACACACACTTTCCTTTTGAAAGGAGGGTTTGCTGATCTCTGAAAAGATGGTTTGCTTAAATTGTGGTGTTAGAAATTCTGGCCTCAAGCTGGTGGTGCTGTTGCTAAAGTAAGGTGATTATGGTGTCCACTTGTAATACTTAAGACAAAACCGCTTAACTTTCCTCCCCTTTCTCTCCTGCTTGAGAATTGATCATCTGAAACCCAGCAGCAAACACTACCCCATAACTATTTGCATTTCTTGGTCTCACAGTGGCTCCTCTCTTGACTATTCAGCTCTTTCTGGCTGTTACAAGCCAAATAATTGTTCCCTTGAATGCATTCCTCCTCCGAGATCAATACACCTTTGAATGTCTTCATCACAGCAGAAATCCTTCAAGTGGATTTTTTTTGGCTCTGTTATGTGTAATTGTTTCTTTCACCACTGTACATTTTGGTTGGAGCACAGATTAGCATTTTTCTCCATCACTCAAAATATGGGATCGGTTTCAAGAAGTTTAAGATTTCACATACTTCATGCTAGAGAGGGAAACAGAATTCTAGTTGCTAGAAAGATCAAGGTCACTGTTTGTTCTTTTGAAGTTAACCATCTACCCGTCTCTCTGAGAACTGTAAGGCCACTTCTGTTACAATTTATTTCCAGTCACCCCAAGCAAGAACCACCCCATCAACAGCATCTAGCTGGACAACCTTTGTGTGTTCCAGGCAGAGTGTTTCAAGTTGAGAATGCTTTTCTCCGAAGTCGGAGTGGAAAGTGGTAAAATCACCTTCAGTAAATCATTGTTATATTATTGCATGTTATGTGTTTAAATTTAGCAGGCTGCTTTCTCCTGATGGAAACCACTTGTGACAATATGTCAGTTGTTTCTTTGGTGATTTGTGTCCCTGGTTTCTCTACAGATGCTGAGTAAATGAAATATCAAGGTTCAATTATCAGGATGCTAAACGTGCATATATTCTGATTGAAGCCTACACTGCTTTCTTTTCTCCTCTCTGCTGGGACTGTTTAAGTGTGAGGCCTCCGCCCTCCTATAATTTGATTCTGAGCTATAATCTTTTCCTTTCTATCTAGCTCCCATCCTGAATTCTCTCCTCCCAACCAACCTGGAGCTCTCCTAAATGCGTCTCCGTCTTACCCTGGGGTCCCAGGCCTGAGGCTGCCTTTCTGGACTCATCTTTTGCCTTGTCACTGTCCCAGACCGCGGAACAGATAGGACATTCTTCTCCAGCCTTCTTCCTGTCCTGGCTTTGAGTCTTCCAAATGGAAAATTCCAGCCCTATCAATTGGTGATGAACCCATTTCTTCTTGTTGAACCCTGGTCTGATGGAATTACATCTAGTGATTGCTCAGATTCCTACCACAGCAGTGTCAGCCCGAATGCTTGGAAAGTTCTAGCACCTCAAAACGTTTGCACCTATAAAAAGCAGAACTTCCTTTCTTCCTTTGGTTTGGCATGCGAGGTGTCCCTGGGGGGGAAGACCTGAAATGGCCTGCTGTCTGTTGAACCCCAGTTCCAGCAGAGACAGCGACAGAGACCTAGACCGAGACCAAGAGACAGAGAGAGAGAGAGAGAGAGAGAGATAAGGGGGCCCACTTTCTCCTGCTCCCTGACCCTTCCTTCACTCTCAGCCTGTCTTTTAAGCAGTCCTTCCTCATTCCACTTTCCTGGTGGGGGATAATTAGTTCAAAAGGCAGTCATGCCTGTGTATGGGGAGGCGCCAGCGGGCCGGAGGAGTGCAGGGACCCTGTTCTGATTCCTGGGATACATGCTGGTTGTTTGCATTGTTTTGAGATCAGTGCTTTGGCTTCTTCTAGTCTGGGCACATTTTTCTACAGTACTTCGTAATTTAACCTATATCTTTATTTTTCAAGCTGCAGCATCAGGGAATCGGAAAATTTAGAGGGGAGGCCCAGGGATAAATACTCCACCTTAACAGAATTTAGACATCAGAACTCTAGGGGTGCCCTGGGAAACACTTCCAACCCGTCTGCTTTTGAACCTAGTGTTCACCGGGAGAAATTTGTTTATTTGAAGGCTGGTTTTCCTTGGGCCTAAGGGGGCAGACTGTAATTGCCTATATAGAAAGATAGGCTATTTTGCATCCCCCAGTAGCGTGGCAAGTAGCAAGTAGATTGACTGACACAGTATCAGGAAAGAAGCACCTCATATTTTAAAGAGGTTCTTTAGGAATTGTAGCTGTGTCTCGTACTCAGGTGTGTTCCTTCCCCACCCCGGGAGAGGCTGGGGCATTGTCTTGAAGGTGGGTTGCCCCAGGCATCTCAGCAGCTGCCCTGGTTCTTAGCCTCCCTAAACATGAACGTAATTTGCTCTGTTTCAGCTTGGCTGAAGAGGAAATAAAAACAGAACAGGAGGTGGTAGAGGGCATGGATATCTCTACTCGCTCCAAAGGTGAGTAAAACTCTTGCTTTCTCTATTCCTGTGCTGAGGAGGAAATGGGAATTTCTCTTTGTTGTTGGAGAGCAGTGAACTGTGGCCGTTGGAGCCAGCTCCACACTGTGCCAGGCGCAGACCCTTGATGGATGGGCCTCATTTCTGGAGAAGTCTTTTTTGGTTTTCTTGGCCTCGCGTGGCTGTGTAGGAATTGTCCCGACAGTAAATTTTAGGCGTGTGTCTGGATTGAGGATGCCTGGCTACCTGTCTCCCCAGGGTGATTCTTGCAGGAATCAGAATGTGAAGCATGTTCTGGAAGCCTCTGGAGTTTGCAGCCGCTTCCTGATTTCAACCACAAGCCCGTTTGGAATCTCAGAAG
The DNA here is from genome assembly GCA_004027455.1 of Hydrochoerus hydrochaeris. NCBI lineage: Eukaryota > Metazoa > Chordata > Mammalia > Rodentia > Hydrochaeridae > Hydrochoerus > Hydrochoerus hydrochaeris. Next base: position 152,241 of record PVLA01004933.1, read on the forward strand.
TGGGACAAAGTTGGCCCACCTCTTCGCGAGGTGGTGGTCTGGGTTAGAGATGAAAAGGGCGTGCAGGGCTTGCTGGAAAACTGGGGCTTGTTTGTATTTAAGGCAAAATGTGGCACGTGAAAGCGGGCACAGCCCAAGCCATGCTCATGGGCTGTAGGGGCCTCTGAGTCTCCTGACTGAGGACAGGGCCTCTTCCTTTGGTCTGTGAGAGATTTCTGAGCCTTCCCAAGTGGGAGAAGTGATTCACTTTTGCCATCAGAGTGCTTTTAAAAGTGAGCTGGTGGAGTATGGTTCATAGCTCTGGATACCGGTGAAAATGTCCGTCTCCAGAGGGAATGGCTGTGCAGAATGTTGCAAGAGGTGACTCCCTAAGGCTTTTGAAATGGGAAACCTCCTCAAGGCTTTTATAGGGGACCACGTGTCACATTGGACCAAGCCAAGGGGCAGATGGTCAGGCGAGGCCCAGCTGCGTCGGGGGTGTCAGGGCTGGGGAGCCACAAGAGCCCCCCGCTCGTCACAGCCGAGCTTGCCGTGCCAGGAGAGTCAGGGCACCTCCTGTGAGCAGGGAGGAAGTGTCCCACAGGGGACCTGTGGGAGCCAGTGCCACTTGGCCTCATCAGCCCCGTCCTGTGGTTTGAATCCTGTGTGGGCGGGAGGGTGGTCCCCTCCCCCACCACTGCCTTTCTGCCTGTGGGATATGGGGTGTTAGGGGAGATTGCTAGGCTCCTCGCACCCTGGGCTTTCTAATAAAAATGATGTGCGAGTTTGTGAAGGCTGGCGATCACACTGGAGCTTTCTCTAGTTCAACTCCTCTTGAGGTAGGCGGTGTCCTTCCCATTTTGCAGATGGGGAAACTGAGGCTCCAGATGGTAACAACTCGTAGGTGGTTAAGTGGCAGAGCAGGTCCAAATGGACAGTGTCCCAGGGAGACTGCAGTGCCCAATAGCCCTGAGTGGAGACTTTTCCTGCAGGGTCTTGGTCAGGGATGGTCACCAGGGTAGGGCACTGGCCTGCTAAGTCCTCTGTGTGTGTGGGGGTGCCTCTTCTCATGTGTGGCATGTACCTGGGTGCTCTTACATTGTCACCCAGTTATCTCCCCCTGCTGCCTGAACTGTGACTGATGTGATCGTTGTCTCTTTGTCATGTGCCCCATTCCCCATCTCTCCCTTCAGCAGGCAGAATGTTCATTTTTGAGACAGGGTCTCACTATGCAGTTCAGGCTGGCCTTGGGCTCACTTTGTAGCCCAGGCTGGTCTTGAATTTGCAATGATCCTCCTGCCTCAGCCTCCCGAGTGCTAGGATTACAGGAGTGCGCCACCACGCCCAGCCAGAATGGTCTTAAAAAGCATTTTGTTTTGCTGACTCCCTCCGGTGACATTCTGGCACCTGTAGGCTGGAGTCTGAATGCACAGTGACCTGTCCCTCTCTTGTCTCCTTGGGGCCTGTGTGCCCTTTGCCCAAAATGTGTTATCTTGGGTCCCACTGCTGTTTCTTGGACTCAGGTTCATCACAGATGTCCGTTGTGCAGTCTTTCCATGGCCACCTAGACTTGAAGGAGCTGTTCTGTAGTTTTCTTACATATTTTTAAAATAAATTCATACATTTTATAGTATTAAGTTTCCAGAAAAGTTGCAAGGACAGTGCTGAGAGTTCCCCTATCTCGGCACTTTTTTTTTTTTCCTTCTTTCTTTTCATACTGGGGATCGAACTCACCCTTGTGCTTGCTGGGCAAGTACTTGTGCTGCAGAGTTAAACCCCTGGCCTGAGTTCCCCTATCTCTCACCTCATTATTAGCATCAATGTTAAATTAGTGAATCGATATTGATGTAATTACATAACTAAGTCCCATCCTTTGTTCAGATGTCCTGCTGGGTGTGATGGCACCCGCCTGTAATTCCAGCACTTGGGAGGCTGAGACAGGAGGATCATAGCAAACTGAAGACCAACCTGGACTCTACATAGTGAGAGCCACTCTCAAAAAACCAAATAAACACCAGTTTGCCTGTGTTTTTTTCATTAAGGACCTCTGTACTCCCCAGTTCCTAGGATCAAACTCAAGGCCTTGTACATGCCAAGCAAGTGTCCTGCCACAGAGCTACATCCACAGCCCCAACACTTTTTTTCTTTTCTTTTTGTCTTTTTTCTGAGACAGGGTCTCACTATGTAGTTCAGTCTAGTTTTGAACTCACTGTGGTCCAAACTGGCCTTGAACTCTAGGCAATTCTCCTGCCTCAGTCTCCTGAGTACTGGAAGTACAGATGTACGCCACCACACCCAGCTTTATTTTTCATTTTGAGCCAGGGGCTCACTGATTTGCCTAGGCTGGCTTTGAACCTGTGATCCTCTCAGGTTGCTGGCTAGCTGGGATTGCAGAGAGACTGGGGGTTGCAGATGTGTGATGCCATGTCCTGCCTAAAATTCCTTTTCTGTTCCCTAATCCTATCCGTCATACCATGTTCCATTTAGTTGTGTCTCATCAGACTCCTCCTGGCAGTGACAGTTCCTTACAACACTTTTTTTTTGAGACAGGGTCTTGCTATGTAGTTCAGGCCTTGAACTCACTATGAAGCTCAGGCTGGCCTTGAATTCACAGCAATTCTCCTGCCTCAGCCTCTGAGTGCTGAGATTATAGACCCATGCCACCGTACCCAGCCAACTTTCCTTACTTTTGATGACCCTCACAGTTTTGAGGAGGGTTGGTTAGGTCTTTTGTAGGATGTCCCTCAGCTGGGGTTTGTTTGATGTTTCTCAGCATTACAATTTGGTTGCCTAAATTGGTTTTTGAACTTGTGTGATCTTCCCTGCCTCAGCCTTCTGCTGGGTAGCTGGGATTATAGGTATCTGTCTCTGTGCCTGGTTTGGGGTCATCACTTTGGGGGAGGAAGACTACTGAAGTGAAGCATCATGTCAAGAGTCCATGCTTAGCAGTAGGCCTTATTCCTGTTGATGCTGAACCTGAGCCCTGGCCATGGCAGAGATTTTCTCCTTTTCCATGTCGCTGAGCTCTTCAGAGGGAGGTTACTAGGCTTGAGCTGCCCTTGAGGAGGAGCTGTTTAGCTCTACTTCCTTAAGGGGGATGCAGTATCTTCCTGAGTTACATGGAATACTTCTGGGTCACAGTCAGGGATTTGCTTTTCTCTATTTATTCTTTTATATTAGTATGGGCTCAAGGATAATGACAGTTCACCTTATAATCCAATGCTACTCGTTTACTTTGTTGCAAATCCTTCTTTTTTGGGGGGTGGAGGATTCTGTCTGATAGCTTTGATGTGCCTGTGACAGCCCCCAGACTGTGGGCATTGTTTTCTTGAGGACTTCCTTACTTTCGGATGCTCCAGGGTGCTCAAGACTCACCTTGAATGTGTTTGGCCAAACCCTAGGTTCAGCGGTTTCTCCCAGCACCCTTGCATCTTTGATTGGGGTTTGGTGTTAGAGAACAAGCTCTGGGTGCTGGATGTACTCATTGACACTGGAATGTCTTTGCTTCCAGATTCTCTGAGATGAGAGCAAGGACACATGTGTGTGTCTTCATAGTGTGTATGCACGTGTACCCATCTGTCTGCTTTAGCTAGACAGGAGTCACTGCTTATCTCTAGTTCTTCCATCACTCCATGGATGACTTCTGACCATCTCCCCTTACTTATTGGACCCCCCCCCCAGCTCCAGCAGCGTTTTCTTGCACTATGATCTGGTGCCGTATACACACTGATGCATGTTAACTCAAGTGTACATTTGTGGATCTAAGACTCAGGTCAAGAAAGCTGATCACTTCCAGCATCCAGAAGGTTCCTTGTTCACTTCACTTCAGTATTTTTTTTTTTTTTTTAATGAGTCAGTGTCTCTGTAGCCCAGGCTGGCCTTGAACTTGCAGCAGTCCTCCTGTCTCAGTCTTCTGAGTGCAGACATTGCAGGTGAGCGTCACCACGCCAGCTTTTCAGTTTTGTTCTTGTACCCTATTGTTTGTTTCTCTATGGAATGCAGGTGTAATGGGGATTGAAACCAGGACCTTCACATTGAGCTACATGCCCAGCCTGTTTTTATCTTTGGGTCTCACTAAATCACTAAGTTTCCCAGGCTGGTCTTGAACTTGCTGTCTTCCTGACTGAGCCTGGAAGAGTTCTGGGATTACATGCATGTCTTACCATGCCTGAGTGTACAGAGATTTTAAAGGTCACCTCCGGGATGGGTGCAGGAGTGCCTGCTTTGAATCCCAGCTGCTGTTTGAGAGGCTGAGGCGGGATTGAAAGTTCAAGGCCAGCCTGGGATACACAGACCCTGTCTCTAAATAAAATATGAAAGCGAGTGCTTGTCTAGTATGTCAAGGCTCTGGGTTCCAATACTGGAGGAAAAGAAGAATTAAAGGTACAGGACGATAGCTAAGATGAAATTTGCCCTGTGGAGTACCTAGGGCGTGGTATGTTCCTGAAAGTTAGCCATGATTAGAATCAACTTGGAGGACAAGGAGTTTTCACGGCGGGTCTGGCAGGGCCAAGCCCTCCTCTCACTGTGTTTTATCCTTTCTCCCCTATGTGGCCCTTAGGAAGAAGGTATGGGAGGTAGATGCAGACAGATGCTTACCCAGCAAGAGGCACAGGGCACAGTGCAGAATTCTGTGGGGTTGCCCGGCAGGCAGGCGGGGCCCAGGTGGAAGCTCCTCTCCTGATCTAGGTTCCTACACCTTGTACCACACTGCCGGCTCCTTGCCCTGTTGGCCTATGCGATAATGTTGGGAGAGAGCTGTTCTGTAGCTGTTGACAGTGCTTTCTCAGGTGCCCGGGAGCCCTTGCTTGGGTGGGGAGTCAGTGAGGGTAGTGGCCCGTGGTTTCCAGGGAGACCTTCCTCTTTGCTTAGGATGCTCTTGGGTAGCTGTCCTTGTGTGGAATTGAGCTGTTGCCCACAGAGGGTGTCTGTAGGGCTGCTCTGTTTCCAGGGACTTTTATCATGGAGCCACTTGGGTCAGGTATACTGTGGCCAGGAGGTAGGACCCTAAGTTGCTGAGGGTTCCTGGAGCTAAAGTCTGCATGGTCAAAATGTGGCCATTTGATTTTCATAGTAATGATGTCAATGTGTTCTTGTTCCCATTTCATAGTAAGGAAACTGAGGCATGCATGGATCAAGGAAGTGGCAAAGTAAGGAGTTGGTTTTATTTTTAGTTTGAACTCTTTGTGTTTAACCAAGAGCTGTATCCCAAGGATTCCAAGTCACATGCCTGCAGGGCCCAGAGGGTAGATCACTGATTGTTGTGGCATCTCGGATGCTTGAGACTCCTGTGAGTGGAAGAGTTGCCAAAAGGGAGAGGGCGCCTCCATCTCATTGCTGGGTTTCACCTGGCGTTGCCAGCTGGGATCTCTCTCCCACCCCCACCCCAGTAACAGTGCTTGATTTGGAAGTGTGGTTTATGCAGATCAGTTTCTCTAAGACCATGCATGCATCCAACCAACAAAACAGATCTCTGGGACCGAGAAGGCCGAGGGATGTCAGTTTGCATTCTCTTCGCAAGACTGAGCACAGCACTTGGTGCATGAGTCAGAAGAAGCCTCTAGAAGGCCGGGGACTTCAATTCTGAAGAGCAACGGGCTCCGCTAGTTGAGTTCATGTCTCCTTACAAAGGCGGCCCTGTTTGGGCTGCGGGCATCTTGATCCTGCCATGTGTGCGTTTTGCGGGAATGATCGTAGTGTGTAGTTAGATGCCAGGCTGCCAAAGCTGAAAACATTTTCAGAATGTCTGTGTAATGTCACCGGCACAAGGGAACGAGCCACTTGGAAGCCAGGCACAGATGCAGCGGAAGCCCAAGATATTAAAATCCTGAACAGTATCGTTCTTGCTGAGATTTGTCTGGCTATGGATATGTTTTCAGAGACAGGATGCTGGAACATCTACAATTACAGTTATTTGCTAACCAGCCCCAGACCTTAATTAGTACAGGCTTCTTGCTCTCACTGTTGTGTGTAAATGAAGACTCTCACAAAGAGATTGTTTATGAGGACTTCCGTGAGATACAAACCTTCTGTCATTTGTTTTTTTCAAGGAAAATCTTTAAGAAAATGTAACTATAAACACTTTTAAATTGCTGGGCAGTGTAGACCTGCTGAGGATTTTTCTTTCAAGAAATGAGCGTTGGTCATTTTGACTGTTGTGGCTCGTCCACATCTTGTACGAGCCCAAAAAATGCCATGGCTGTTGTGTGCAGCAGGAAGACTTTGAGAGTTCCAGTAGATGGTTACCAGGTTGTTCCTCTTCCAGTGAGATCTAAAATATCCCTCGTACTCCGAGATATCTGATGATGGCTTATTTATTTATTTATTTATTTATTTATTTATTTATTTATTTATTTTTAAGGCAGGTCTCACTACCATAGTGTAGGCTGGCCTTGAACTTGTTTACATAGTTCAGAGTGGTCTCAAACTCAGTGATCCTCCTACCTCAGCCTCCTGAGTGCTGGGATTGCAGAGGTGCAGCACCACCCCCAGCTGGATGATGGCTTCTAAGGTGGAAATCATGGCTTCTAAGGGGGAAATCATCTTCTTTCAGCCAGAATTACCCTCCGTATCTGTATGCAGAGTCCTGTTGCCCACGTCTGTGCAGTTCAGTTTCATGGCTGTTGGTGGAAACCTGGTGCCTTCCCCATTTTTGAAGCCTGACTCACATAACGTGTTTATGTGAATATTATTTTAGAAGACTATGATCTAAAATTGAGCATTTTTAATTAAAAAAAAATCCATCTCTTGTTTTTCTTCTGTTCAGTGCATTAGAATGAATGTTCTGGATTGGGGACCTTTTAAGGATTCTGGTGCTTACTCCCACCTAAAAGTTTTGGCTAATAGTTACAGGTTGGGGATCTCTTAATCTGATGTTTGAGGCCAGGAGTGGTACAGGTTTTGGATTTTTTTTTTTCCCTCAGGTTGTTGGAATATTTGCATGTATGTGAGCTATTTCGGGGAAAGGACCCAAGTCTAAACATGAAATCCATCATAATTTCATGTGCACTTTATGCATGTAGTCTGATGGTCATTTTAGACAGGATTTTTAGTGGGCCTTTGTCTTGGCTGTGATCACCTGAGATTCAGTGTGGAATTCTCCACTCACGGTGTCGGGTTGGCACTCAGAATGTTTTAAATTTTGCAGTACATTGGACTTCAGGTTTTTCATTAGGGATGTTCACCCTGTGTTTCATTTTGCTGCAGTGATGGTGGATTCTTTCTTATTTTTAGGTTTTTTGAGACAGAGTCTTGCTCTGTAGTTCAGGCTGGCCTTGAACTCACTGTGTAGTCCAAACTGGCTTCAGAGTCACGGTGATTGTCCTGCTTCAGCTTCCCAAGTGCTGAGATTATGGACACGCACCACCCCACGCCTTATACCGTGTTTGGAGATGAGGTCCCACTGGGTCGCCCAGGTTGGTCTCAAACTCGTGGGCTCGAACAGTTGTTCCACTTCATCCTCCCAAGTAGCTGGGACTGCAGGCATGTGTCACTCAGCCAGGCTTCACTGCTGTGTATGCCACAATTTATTTATCCTTTTATCTCAAATTATGTCTATGTTTTGGTTATTTTGAAGAATGCTGCTGTAGACATTTGTGTTTGTGAGGCATGTTTTCATTTCTTTTGGGCACAGACCTAGGAGTGAGGTTTTGGGGTTGTAGGCTGGTGGTAACTGTTTAACAAAGGACCTTACATATGCTAAGCACGTGTTCTGTACCAGTGTGCCACAATCCCAGCTTCCCCCGGGATTTAGAATGACGGTCACAGCCCTCACATCCTCATACGCTGGCCCCTGACTGGCTTAACTAACTTCCCTTCTCTGTGTTCTTCTCTCTCCTCCATCCACACTTGACCTTCCAGGCTTTGAAAGAGCCACCTCTGACCACAGGTACTTTGCTTATACCTCGAAATTCCTCTCTTCTCTTGCTCCAGATGAGAGTGCTGCCTTTTGTATTTGCTCTTCTTTTACTCTGTACGGTTCCTGTTTTCATTAGGGTACAGTAGATCTTTATTTTGAATGAAAAAAAAAATGAATGGGTTTTGACCATCTGATGCATAGAGAATGAAGTAAAAGCAGCCTTTTGGGTGGAGGGGATGGTTTTGTTTCCAGCATAGTCCAGTGTCTGGAAATAATTCTCTCTCTGGGCTCAGATGTCTGAAATGCCTGGTGGTGGTTTTGTGTGTGTCTGTGTGTGTGTGTGCGCGTGCGCGTGTGCTCTTTGACATAGTTCCTTCCCTCTGATTGTTTTTTCTTTGTTTTTTTTTGGAAACGAGTGTATTGGTATGTAGTTTAGGCTGGCCTTGAACTCAGTGTATATCCCAGGCTGGCCTCAAATTCTTGGCGATCCTCCTGCCCTAGCCTGCTGAGTGCTAGGATTACAGTTATGCCCCCACGTACGCTGCTTTTCCCTCTGATTTCTTCCCAGCATATCTCTTCTGCTGGGCTCTTCTTGAGATACAAGGCCGGCTGTTGCAGTCCCCTGCGTTCTGTTTCCGGGGGGCTTCTTAAGATCACTGTGTGGAGCACAGATCCAAGCCTGCACCCTCTCCACCTGGGAGTGGCACTGTCGGGCCCTACACACTGCTTTCCTGTGCCACCTAGTTGACTCAGTTCCCTTTCTTTGTGGAGCCTCCCTTGGCAGCCCTCCAGCCTGCTCCTTCTTATCCCTGTTCTGTCCATGTCCTGGGGAACCCAGGTCCTCCCCCTTCCTCAGCCTTTCATTTAGATCTCTGCGGGTCCTAAGGATGTGCCCCAGGCCATGGGTGTAGGGGGCCATGGGTGT
>PVLA01004934.1:0-97500 GCA_004027455.1 Hydrochoerus hydrochaeris
AGCCTGCCCCTCTACCCTTGCTTATGTGACTGTTGGCAAACTGTTCTCCATCTTTCAAAACCAGCTCTTGCTTCTTGGCCTTATATCTCCTGTACAGCCTTCCCAGACTTAATTCACCTATACAACTAATCCTCTCCCCTCTGGTACTGTCTCAATGCCACAGATGCTTCTGAATTAATTATTACTATCCAGTTCCAGAGCTTCTTTCTCATTAGATGACTCTCCCATTGATGTGTCCATTTTGAATCCTCATCTCACACCTAGTAGATACTCAATGAGAAGCTGTTGAATTTAATTTCCTCTCTTTTCACATGGCGATGTGTATTTAAGATCAAGAGGTGTTCATTGTCTTGTTCTCAATCTCAAAGAAGTATAAGAGAGTACGTTACATGTAGTGGGGTGAGTACAATATCTAATCAAACAGTATCTAACTCTCAACTGGACTTTATTTGTTTGCAAACTGGAAGATGAGAGTTGAATTTGAAACCTTAGAAGAAAATTTGATATTAAAAAGCTACTTTGAATAACAGTATCATTGAGAATTGGGGACAGTAAATGCTTTGGGGACCCAGGTCACCTTCATACATTCCATTCCTTTGTACTGGACCTTTCCTGCTTACCTTCCTCAAGATATTCCTATTACTACACATCATCACCTGGCTTTGTCTCTGGAACTGAAATGTTTTAAGGATAGCAAGTAGTACTTAGCACTTGCAAAGTACAAAGGTTGTAGGAGGCACAGGTGCTTTTTGCGGTTCTCCTCTAAGTTTCAGAGAGTTGGCATTGTCTCATGAGGGTTCCTGGCCTTCTCTCATATCACAACCAAATGGACACATATAAACTCAAAAGGTCAGAGGCACTGCAGCCTCAGTAACATTTACACACAGACTGAAGCAGGTGGGTGCATTGGGTGACAGTGTGCCCAAGGAGTGAGGGGAAGGTTTATGCTATAGGCCAGTAGGGTGTGGACAAGAAATTTCATTCTGAGGAAATCATGTCTTCTGAAAGGGTGTGTGTATGTGTTCATGTGTGTGTTCAAATTGAGTATTTTTTTTCTACTCTCTAGCCAGGGGACGAGTTGGCCCTCAATGACTCTTTAGCAATCAAGCCCATTCCTGTAACTTCCAATCTTTGACATACTCATCTGTATGTAGAACTCACCTCACAGTGTGTTGGATTCAAGCATATTCAACACCCAATCTATATTGGATTGATTACATATAATGCAGAGAACACTTGCTCCTCTACATCTGGGACATGATAGTCTGCAGCAGACAGGCTGTGACCTTGGAGACGAAGCCCAGAGACTGCTGCTAGAATGTAGTCACAGAATCTTTCTCCCTTCATTTCCAAGAAAGAGTTGAAATTTTCTTTGTTTATTGGCTTTGAAAAATTTCATTGTGATGCTTATATGCCCTGAATAATTTGCAGTGACCTGCAAAACTGTAATTCAGGAAGTCATTGATTCCAAAATAATATGGATTGTTATATAAAAATATGTTTCTTTAATCATTAATAGACTTTGACAAGTTATCAGGGGCTTCATGCTTGGTATCTTGAGTGTTTGGGTGCCATGAGTACAGGAATGGTAAGTACGCTGCATGTACATATCCACTTTCCACTTCCTTTACCCGGGACAGACACCAATGTTCAATCAGAATCTTGCTCAGGACTCTACTCCAAGTAGTCATTAGTGATTGCCTGTAGTCAACATGGTAAATAGACTCTATTTACTATCCAGGCAAAGTGACATTTTGATGAAAGCACTGGGGTTCCTTCTGTGGAGGCTACATCAGTCCCTTGTGCAGTGGGCACATTGCTATGAATTGTATTCCCAGTGTGTGCTAATGGTAGAGCTCAGCCTTCCTCCCAGGAGAAAGCAGAAAACAGAAAACCTGCAAGCCAATTATGAATTTAGGAATTATACTTTTTTTTTTTTTTTACTTTCATTATCACCCTAGACTTGATGTTCACTCTTCAACCATAAACTGGAACCACAAGAAAAAAAGAATTTATATATCATGATAGGTAGTTGTCATTGCTCAGTTCCAGAAGTTTCCCTGGGGGCCAGGGGAGGATTCATTGCAAGATCCATTTCAGTGGCAAGCTTATCCATTCACTGAAGTGTGCTTTAAGTTCTATGTGCATAGGTTTAGTAGCATATCTGTCCTATCAAACTATCCACACATATGAGTCATTCATGAATCAAAAGGTTCCCTTTTGCAACACAAAGAAACAGGTGCATTTGGTGATTCAATGTCCCTACTTTCCTAGTTGATTTACTTGTTAAATATCTTCAAGGTGTTTAAGAATCACTGCTTTTACAAGTTCTCATTATACCATATAAAAACAGAAACTATGAGAGCAAATATAAGGCATTCCTACACAGCACTTGCATGCTCAGATATATTATACATATGTATGTGTATATATTCAATGCATACCACTTTCTGAGCAGTTTGCATGCTCATTCATATAATGCGTATATATAATATTATTGATGTAAAATATATAATATATAGCACTCTTTGTGAATAGTTTACATCTGTTATCCCCTGACAGTAGTCCCATCTCCATTTTCAAGATGAGAAAGCTTAGACACATAGAAAGTATGCAATGAGGCCCCACATAGATGATGATAATAGGGAGAGATCAGACCTCTGGGGTCTCTGTTCTGACCCACTGTACAATATGTGATCACTTTAAACTTTCTTCCTGTTTGGCTAGATGAATGGTGGCATTCCCTTGCTAACTAGAGTATGGATTCCAGATTCATAATGATGGGAGGATAGCAAATTTTGGGACCCAAAGCTTAGAGAAGGTTTAAATCTCAAAGCCTTTGAGCAAGGTCTTTCCTTTTGCATTTTGGATGGCTTAATAAATAAATACAAGCACAAAGCAAAACCAATCAAAAGAAAATAAGAACAGCAGCAGAAAACTTGTATGCCCCTCTATTTGCTAACACCCCAGAGCCCTTTGAATGCTTAGCCAGGAGTCTCCTGCCTCGGCCTTACACATGTCCTTTGATTGCAGTGACCCCCATCTCCTGGGGTTGCAAGATCCTAGCTTAATGGGCTGCACATCAGTAGCTGTTGGAGGGAGGAAAAAGACATGTGAGATTTGGCCATTGGTCCTTAAGTCAGCAGTTTGAGCTTTGTCAATTAGCTGCTCCCCGCATCTTTATGGTATGACCTTTCCTGTAATTACAGTCAAATCCTATAGCCAGAGGAAGGCCTGTCAATTGAGTAAGAGGCTGATGTCCATTGCATGGTGACAGCCCGTTCCCAGGGTTTTAGGCCTGTCCTTAGAGAGGCTTGCTATTTCCTCCTAGGGTACATTACCTAGACTCAGTTCACCGACATCAGATGAATGGAGGTGTCTTATTCCGTACTAAACCAGGGCGGGTCATACCCCTTGGACATGATGTACGGCAAAGTGGAGATGCCTCATTGATCTGTATCTTTAAATTAAAAATCCTTGTTTAATATGCATCTTTGTGCTTATAGGAAAAGATCTAGAAAGACATGGAACAGACCATTGGGCTTTCCTCTTGGGGAGTGGGATTTGGTTGTGGAAAAATGGTCGAGTTTTACTTTGGACTAACATTTCTTTTTTTCAGTGAGTATGATTTATGGTATTTTTATAATTTCAAATATATTTTAGGTGAAAAAAATGAAATTTAATGAGCTTATCTGGCTTATCTGTGGGTGGGATTGCCCATTTTCCTCTAAACCAAGCATATCTATGAGCAGCCTGACAGTTGGGTCCCTTAGTTGGTTGGGTTTTTCCTTTGGTAGTGCCTGAGTAACAGGGCAAAGGCAAGTGTTTCTTGATTGACTTGATGATCTCTATGTTCACGAGGCCAGGATATTTTAAGCTGTGAGTTTAGGGTCATGCTAATGACTTAGTTGTTGAAATAGAACATGGGCATAAATAGATCCCGGCACCTGGCATTACTCTGTGTTTAATCAGTGCTTACTTGATCAGGTCTTCATGGTAGAGAGTCGCACAGTGCAGACTCCAAGCACTATCTTATAGGGCTGGCAGAACCTTGAGCTGTTGTCTCTGGTTTTCTCTCACACTGAGATGCTGTGCTGTCTTACCCGAAAAGAAAACAGACACACACACAGGGGATAGCCAGGATTTACCAAAAACGGAAAAACAGACCCCTACTTTGTAAGGTAACTTGGTATTTTTAAAAAGACCGCTGAGGAGAAAAGAAGGAGAAAATTTAGTTTTAATCAAAGTCAGAGAGAGATAGTAATATATATAGCAGTATTATATATATATATATATGAGTATATATACTAGTAGTATAAATATCTAAGCTATGCTTTGTATATAATTTCTTTTAGTTCATTGAAAAAAATGGCTTGTGCTTATATTGTTTGATCAATTATGCATGTGTATATCTTGTAATCTGAGCAACTATTTTTAAGATAATATGCAATATTTTAACCATTGTTAATTTCCTATTATCTTGTTTTGAAATTAGGTATCATTGTTCTTGTTTTTTCTGTATAAAATAAAAATAAATTAGTAAAAGAGAGACCATCAAGATTATCACTGTGAAGTGAGTTTTTAAAAGATCCTATTAGACTCCTTATCTTATAATTTAGGGTTCATTCTTACTGCTTGTACTCTTCACGCCGTGCAAGAAGGCGGGCCTGCCCACTGAGGCCTCTGTTCTGAACTACTCCTGCCCTAGTCCCAAAGGTTGTGTGAGATAAGACCCTTTCTGCTGAGAAGCACACATGGAGCACTACTGATGGGAGGACGCATACTGTAGAGACCCAGAAGGTGCTGCTTGCCTTTGCTTTAAAGAGAATTTTTTTCGGGGGGACCAGGAGTTGAACTCAGAACCTTTCGCTTGCCAGGCTGGTTCTTATGCTGCTGAGCTGTATTCCTGGCCTTTTAAAGAGAAATTAATGACATGCATTAATTTTAATTAGTTTTTCTTGATAAGAAAAATTCAAGAGGGACGTTGTATTGTTTTATTGATTTAGTAAACAATTGGGATTCGTTTATGGTTATTCCCCATTCTTTTTTTGCTTAAATATGAATGCAGCATTCTCTGCTGTCTCTCCTTCATTGGCATTGAGAGGTAGCGCAAGAATGATGAAGACTGAGAATTAGGAAGGCTCAAGGAATAATTCAGAGGACTTTAGTCTATTAACTATATGAGGTCCTTAATAGTTTGGCTTAAGGCAAAAATAATTTTATTCTAGTTTCATCCTTGTTGAGTCAATAATTAAGTTAACTGACTTTGATTAAAACTAAATTTTCTTCAGTATAAAACCTATCCAGATCTTTTTGTTTCCCTATGAAAAATGGTGGCAGCATCTTTCTCTTAAGTATGGAAGATGCCCAGGGTGAGGGGCCATTCACTGTCCCTGCATGTGAACTGGGCTGAGGAGAGGGCCTTGCTGCTGGTGGAGGCCTGCAGTCCTCCTGGGTGGGGTCAGCCTTGGGGAAACCCCTGCCTGTCCCCCAGTAACATTTTCATTTTTCTGTGGACTCCTTTCACATGTCTGTGCTTTCACCTTAGCTAACCTTTCTCCATGGCCAAGTGGGCCTCCTGGGGATTTCCTGTCCTGACAGCGACTGCTGGCCCCTCCTCAGTGCTTGCTGGTCCAGGACACTGGGCAGTGGGAGGGCTCAGGGCTCCTCTGCCAGCTCTGGTTCAAACCCTGCTCATACTGTGTGGTAACATCTGTGCCTTTGACTCTCACCTCCCACCTTAGGCTTCGCCAGGATCAATACCATTTCTTACTTTTTCATCTGTAGCTCCAGCAGCCAGCAGAAGACAGGACACCAGCCTGTGTAAAATAGACCATGGCACATGTTTGTGAAAAATTGAGGTCAAGGCGGTGTATTTGCCCTTATCCCTGGATGCTGAGAACTCCCCTTCACGCCGTGGGACCCCTCCCTTACATCCCTTCTTTCCACACTGTATATAGATATTCCTGGTGTGGGCTGAGCAGTATTAAGTAATACCAAATGTTCCTTACTGTTTCGAGGTCTCGCTGTTGTGAGTCTTTTAAGAAAGAGGGATAAGGGGCTAGGGAGGAAGTAGGTGGAAAATTGGTTTCTGTGTCCCAGAAAAGAAAAACAAAGCATAACTGTAAAACAAACAAAAACAGGCAAGAATGGTTAAATGCACATTTTGTGTGTTGGGGTGTAATGCCGAAGAATGAGTACATTAAACAGAGTGCAGCTTTGCGGTGTATAACTTGTCACCTCAGTTATGCTAGTGCCTACAGCGAGTGCAGTGATGATGGTGCACAGGACTGTGTAGTAGGAAAAGCAGGACTTTAAATTAAAACAGAAGGTATGGATTGCTTGGCATTCGCTCTGGGTGTTAAGTCTCCATTCCATTTGCCAAGATTAAATCAAATTGTTCTTGCTGCTTTTCGATTTTACTCTGCACAAATTGTAGCCAACATTTTGTTTGTCTTCCTCTCTTCCTTCTTTCATTCCCTCCTTTCTTTCTCCCTTCTGTTTTTTTTTTTCACTTCTTTTTGCACTGCACGATGCCTCATTGAATCGACCATGCTAGCATTTCACTACTTTGAGCAAACAGCAGCAAGATGAGCCAGGCACATGCTGTTGGAACACCTGGTCGAGACTGTGGCAGTGTCTTCCCATGACTAGGAGTGAGTGGATGACTCGTTGTCATTTACAAAATGGGGGGCTCCTCTTGGGTGTCATCTTGATTATTCTGAGCAGCCTTCCAGCTGGACTCGCTTTTTAGGAACACAGGTATGTTTGTGCTGGAAGCCCCCATAATATCATTTAATCCAAGAGCTTTTTTCTATGATGAATTATTCAGGCAATGTTTTCCAAAATTGTCATTGATCAGTACAGACCCAGAGAGCGTGTACAACAGCGCCTATGCTGGGTCTGCAAAGAGTCGATATTTTCTGGCTCTGAGAAGTTCCAAAAGGAAGAATTCAAAGCCAGTATGTCTTTTCCTCTGAACAGCAAAATAATGCAGGTAGCACACTCAGGTTTGCTTATATTTAGCCTGGATTAAAGTGCTGCCAGGAAAATAAGCTTTGCCTTGCTATGTTGAGGTAGGGGAGACATTGTCAGGAGTTCATCGTACCCTGGGATGGAGAGGGCAGCTGAACAAGAGTGAGGGAGATTCCCAATTAATGTCCACAGAGTTCTGAACTTTAAGCACAAATACCCTCTGTGCAACATACACACACTTTTGTTTAAAAAAAAAAAGAATAATGAAACAATTGGCATATTGCCTGCATGCTGTAAAAAGGCAAGCAAGTTGGTTCCGCTCTCTCCATTTGTGTAAACATTTTGGCATTATTTGTGAACATTGTCAGACAGAGAGCTGAGATGACCACCTCCCGCCTGCCACAGTGGCATGCAGCACCAGTGGAGCTGCAGATACCTCTGTGCAGAACCTAAAGGAATGAAAACAAGAGGCTTCCTGCAAAAACATAATGCTGCTGCCATTCTGCCCTGCTCCTCCTGCCAGCTGTAACTGGGCTGTGGTGACGACTCCCTCCCAGACACTGGGCCTAAGTCACCTGGGAACTTCTAGCCAGTTAAATCCATGTCAGTGGGGTAGGTGACATTGCTGGGAAGAAAAGAAACAGTAAGGGCTGAAAACACCACTAATTAAAAATTATCATCATCAGATGCTGATCCAGGGAAGAGAGACCACTCCCTCCTGCATGCACTGGCTACAGTTTATGCAAAGGTCTCTGTGAGTTCAGGGCTGGGCCAAATCCCCTTGGCAAAAGTGAGACCCAGGGTTGCAGTTGGCTTCTCTTAGTGACACTATAGCTGTGTTCCTGTTTTCTTCCTCTTTCCAGCAGGGGCATTTTATATCAGATGGCTTTGCAGGGAGAGCTTTGCAGGGCCTGCCTGCCCTTAGCCCTCCAGTGTCCTTCTTTTTCTTTAACAGCTTTATTGATGTATAATGCACCCACCATACAACTCATCCATTTAAAGTGTGTGATTCAGTGGCTTTTAGTGTATTCACAGAGTTGTGCATCCATCACCACAATCAATTTTAAGACATTTTCATTAGCCCTAGAAGACACCCTGTGCCCCTTAGATAGTACCCCAAAAGCTCCCCATCCCCCAACCCTAGGCAACCACTACTCTTCTTTCAGTCTCTGTGGGTTTGCCCATTCTGGACATTTCATAGAAATGAAATTATACATGGTCTTGTATGTCTGATTTCTTTCACTTTGCATGCTGCTTTCAAAATTCATTCCTGTTACAACATACATCAGCTCTTCTTTTTATGACCAAATAATATTCTTTTCTATGAATATGTACTATTTTGTTTATCCATGCATCATGTCATGGACATTTAGGTTGCTTCTACTTTTTGCTATTATGAATAGTTCTGCTATGAGCAACTGTGTTTAAGTTTTAGAGTCAACTTCTGTTTTCTTTCCAGAGTCCTTTTATGGCGTGTCTTGGTGGTTTTGTCTCTGTTGGGATGAGTGTCTTGAAATGTTTTGGTTCAGAAGCAAGTCATTACTGGCAAGGCAGGCAGCTCTGGAACAGGGAGCTGGGGTCCATAGGTGACATTTGTGCTTGGCAAGTGCTGAATGACTTAGTGCATTAATGGCTCAGCTTCTCTGTAATGCCGAGAGAACACAATGTGGGTTTGTGTTCCAGACCTCCCTGCTGCTAGAGACGACAGCAAGAGGTAAAATAGGTGATTTCCAAGAAAGAAAGAAAGACGCTACCTTCCTTGGTTACAAGGCATCGGTATTGTTCGTGTGATTAATGAGTCCACATTTGAAACATTCCCATTTAATGTATTTGAGCCTTCTAACAATATTGCCTTTCATGTGTTGCTGACTGTTTTTGAGATTTATGAGGCCTAACTTGCAAGCGATGTGTCTGGATTAAGGGAACCTGAGAATCTTTCTTTATGCCTGACCTGGGGAAACTCCCTCTAAGCTGCTTATCAGAGGTGCATGCTGGGAGCATGATGGGAAGATGGAATCCTCTGTCCTCTGGTAAAACCCGGAGTCCGCTCCTGTTCCATTTAGCTGAACTGAAATAGGCAAACAGACTCCCAGGTCCGCCTGTAAGTAGTCACTGACTATTTCACTTTTGTAAATTTAATTTAAAAATATATATGTTGCAATTCTGATTATTTTTCCCATACACTAAGTCTTCAGCTTTGAATTAATGTATAATTCTTAATTGTAAAAAATAAAAGTTTGGTCTAGGCAATTTGGCTACACTAAATACACTTATAATTTCATGAATAACAGTGCAAGTTTTTATTTTCCTTATAATAACACTGTTTTGTGCCACATTTCTTGTGTTTTCATTTTTGAAACTGAAAGAAAAGTTCCCTACTATTAAAATTAGACATCTCTTTGAAATATCCCAACATACAAAAACACTTACATATGTGTGTGCATTGTTTTGCCACCAGGGGGCATTGTGGTTTGATTGTCCTTTTAAACAGCCTGCATTCTATCAGTTTCCCCAGAAAATAGAAGGCCTGAGAGTATTTTGATTCCTTCCAAGAAGGAATCATATCTGGAAGAGAACAGATGTCGATTCTTTTTCCTCACTAGCAAACAGTAGTGTTGTCAAATTTGCTAAACTTAGCCAGTTGAAGATTAACATGCAATATATAATATGCATGTGCCTAAGTGTACAATAAATAGTAAATCACATTTTTATGCTTTCTCTGAACTTGGAGGCTGCAAGTTATTTTTTTTTTATTCCTTGGGTGTGATGAAATAAATAACCTTCAAATACATTTTAAAGATGTCAGTCAGGAAAAAAAAAAGTGCTTGGCAACTGGGTTTGATAGATTTCTTTCATGATTAATTCTCCTAATAAGTTTTAATGATATAAAGCTAGAAATCACAAAACTAAGTATGGCAAATAAATAACTGAAATACCAGGTGTATAGAGATGCATCTGTGAAAAAAATGAAATAAAATATTCTCCAGGACGTGTTAGGAAAAATCTCTGGCAAGTCTAGAGAATAAAGGATCCCAAATAGGAGAAAAACTTCAAGAATGGTAAACTAAAGATTCTTTTAAAATGGAATCCTATGAGGAAAGTGCTTTCTAAAATTCACATGCAGATTAAATTATTTCATGAACCAATTTCGTTAGCAAGGCACATTTCTTGAAATGCGTTTGTCCATTTCAGATTTTTAGGAATCCTTGTAGGAATCTTGTAACATTTCTCCATTTCTCCTCTCAGTGTTCCCCCCTGAGGCTCACAGGGCGTGCATGTGCATCGCTGCTTTGGTGTTTTAAAAATTCTCAGAGGACTGGCTTGTCCCAAAAGTGGGCCTCACGATGACCAAATTTTAGTAATACTATCTTTTGTTATTGTTGCTGTTCCTGAAGCACCGAGAATTCATGAAATCTGACCTGCTATATACTGAACATATCTCTGTGAATCAGGGAGGATGGGAGGATTAATTCCAGCTTCCAAATAGCAAAATCCAGGCTTGTCACCCAGACATGTGAAACCTTACCATCTGTGGCAGGATCAGGAGGCTACGTGTTCATGCGTGCAGGCCCCTCTGGTAGGCAGGGCTGGGTGAAGCTATGTGTTCATGCGTGCAGGCCCCTCTGGTAGGCAGGGCTGGGTGATTTACTTCCTAGAACCTCTTGACTTAGTTCTTAAACTGAGCAGTTTTTGAAACCAAGCATACATTAATTAATATGACTAATGACTGGGAAGAGTTGCAGGGCCCCCTGAAGAAGAATGTGTAAATGGATATATTTTGTATATGCTTTTGTGCCTAAAAGGAGATTAATGGTGTGTTTAACACAATCCTTTCTCCTCTACTCCTTTTGTTCATGAATTTTTCTGAGCCCCCAAAGCACAATAGGTCTGGAACATTCACACCAGGCAGCTCCCTCTCTTCATAACTTCAAATCTAACGATCTTTTAAATACACAGAACTTATTTTTTGAAAGCTGTGGCCCATCCCAGATGAATTCCCAGTGTCAGCCTCCAATATGCCTGGAGTGAGAAAACAGAGAATATTGTTCTCTTCTGTTTACATTATTTCATGCCGAGGCAACACACTTGCCAAGTGTTGGAAGCAGCCCCTGGCTGGACAATGCCTTATCTAACTAGCCTAGTTTCTAGAAGGAAGTCAGAGCCCACCAGGTACTCCTAGTGGTACTCAGATCACTCCTGAGCTGGAAATGACTAGAGCAAATAAAGTGAATCCATTTCACCCCCAAAATCATCATACTTGTTTAAGGACGAGGACATAGATTTAACCTAGGCATCCAGCAAGCCTGGTCCAGTGCCAGAAGCTCAAATCTTTGTTGTTGGGTGACAGAGAACATTGCGCCTCTTTGAACCAAGTGGCCTCACCGAAAGCTAAGACTTCTTGCTTCCTCTAGCCTGAGGAAGTTGCTGGGAAATGTGGTCAGCAATGCCCTTGGTCCCAGTCCAGGCTGCATCTTTGGACTCTTGTGATCACACTGAGCATGCAGGCTACAGGCTGGAAGGAACCCCAAGCATTTGGCTAGGAAAAGCCAATGGATTCCAGCTGGCCCACGTACTATGCTTTGAAAATTACCCAGATGAACTGATTTTGTAATGAAAGTGGGTGGAGGGACTCTAGGGCCATGGAGGAAGATTCAGCCTTGCTGTCCTTAATCATGAGCAGTGTGATTTGGAGAGAGAAGCTGGGGTTGGCTCTGCAGAGCACATTTCCTTGGCTGAACTCCAGAGGGGAGAGAGGATCCAGCAGGAAGGTACGCCATACTGGCTAGCCCTGCAGACCCCTCACAGCCCTGGGTCTGCCCGAATATCACTTTGGTGTGAGCCCAAGAGACACTGGCTTGGCCAGCTGGGGCACCTGGAGAGGGCACGCACAACAGGCTTCAAGTTTGGAGGTAGTGGCTTCTGTGGACCTGGAAAGACTGCTTCAGAACGCAGAGGCATCCCTCCAAACATAACTTGGCTTCCCTGATCTCCCTGTGGACAGACAGGCCGAGTTCTCTTGGCCCCCTGCCCTAGTGCGTTCTTGGCACACAATGACTTTCTGTATCGCTTTTGCCTCAGAAACAAATCTGGTCAGTGACTTAGCCATTCTGTAAAGTGAAGAGTCGCGCTCGTGTGCATAGCATGTTGTTTTAACCTGAGAAGAGAAGAAAGAATGAGAGTCTGAGCATGTCGTCTCTTGATTCCTTCCCCCTCCAGGCGTTCCATACAGATTCTCCAAAAATACAGTCGCCAGCAAGGTGCTTACTGGCCAGTGAGTGACCCTAGATACCTTTCCCACCCCTGCTTGTGCCTGGATCCAGTGCCATTGCATCCCCTCAGTGGGACAAGCTTTAGGCTCCTGTAAGACACTCTGTGCTGATGGATAAAGGCTTCTCAAAATACATTTCCTGAGAAGTTCCTTCTCAGAGTTCTTTGCAGACTCCTGCCCCATCTAATCTATGGTTTTGCTACGAACACAGGAAAAGCAAGATCTTTCTGGTAAGGGCAACATTATCACAATTGAAATGATAGATATGGATAGTGTTCTCATATTTATTCACCCAACAGAGAGTAAAGACAGAGTCAGAACCAGAAGTATGTAGCTACATGAGCGGTTTTTCTGTGTGTGATGATTTTTGAAAAGGCGAGATGTAACAGTAATATATGAATACTGTTTTTTTTTTTTTTTTTTTCTGGACAAGCATCATAGATTAGATTTCACATTGGAAATATAAATTGTGCTTAGGAAACATTGATGTTTATTTTAAACAACTGACCCTAAGAGATAAAAAATAAAAAGGGAAAAGGAAACAAACCAAACGTGTTACTGACAAGTGATAGGATATTCTAGTTCATTTCTCACAGATATTTTACAGCTCTGGTATTTCCGGGGAATACTTTGGAATACTTCTAGCGTGGTCAGTCCGTGAAAAGCTGTCCATGTGTTTTTATGTTTTGGAAACACACACAGACAAGCCCCTGGCTTGTGGGGAGGAAACAGCACTTGTCAGTGTCCCACACAGACCTCTGTCACGCCTGGCATTCTTACACACATGTCAGTGTCCCACACAGACCTCTGTCACGCCTGGCATTCTTACACACATGTCAGTGTCCCACACAGACCTCTGTCACACCTGGCATTCTTACACACATGTCAGTGTCCCACACAGACCTCTGTCACGCCTGGCATTCTTACACACATGTCAGTGTCCCACACAGACCTCTGTCACGCCTGGCATTCTTACACACATGTCTTGGTTCTGTTTCTCACCAAAGCAGCATTGTACCCTTTGCTGTGTGCACCTCACTGCTCAGGCCTCCACAGAGATGGAGGAAACTGTCTTTCTGTGTCAATCTGTGCAGAAACAGCCTGGAGGGGGAGCAGTTCTCAGTGTCCACTTGGATTAATAAGGCCCAGGCACCAAGCACCTCTGATTTCTGACCTGTGTTGACTAAGGAAAAGAATATTGCACCTTAGAGTGCAGCTAATTGCTCTGCAAAATAGGGCTGGGCCAACCTGCTTTAACACTAGGGTGTCTCTGTTTCCTTCAGTTCACACCTCTCTGTCTCTCTCTGTCTCTCTTGCGCTCTCTCTCTCTCTGTCTCATCTCACAAATGACAGACAATAATTCAGAATGCAGTAACATTGCTCATCTACTGTTAGGAACTGAAAGCTGACCATCCCCTGCATGTCCGAGGAGCAGAAGGAAAGCCAGTGATCTGTCATAGGAGGTGGACGGCGGAGTGGAAAGCTGCACACCAGGTGCCGGCTGCAGATCTGTGTGCTGAATCTGTGGAGGTCACTCTGCAGGGCAGCCCTGCTGTTCTCCTGCCCTGAATCAGAAGGCTGAATGCTGCTCTCTGTCTCCTTTGTCTCTGTCAAACCCACCAACTCTTTTCAGGAACACAGATACTTAATTATCTTCTGCCGTTATATCTGGATCGTAGATCAGCTGGCTGTGTTCAGAAGCTTTCTCCTCTCCAGGAAAATAAAGAAGGAGTTTTGCTAGCAGGATCTTCTGTTAATGGGTGTGTGCCCATACCCATGTGTGCATGCGTGTGTGTCTGTGTGCCTGTGCACATGCACCTGCGTGCACTCTGTTTCCAATGAGCAGGGAATACTCCTTCACATACTCCTGGAATGGTTTGTTTTGGTTTGTTTCCATTTTCTTTTTTATTTTTTATCTCTTAGGGTCAGTTGTTTAAAATAAGCATCAATATTTCCTAAGCACAATTTATATTTCCAATGTGAAATCTAATCTATAATGCTTGTCCAGGAAAAAAAAAAAAAACTGTATTCATACTCCTGGAACTCAGCAGTAGCAAAGCTATTCAGTTACTATTCCAAGCTCAATACTGCCTCGCCATTTTAGCACATTTAGCTATTACCTGTGCTCTGGATGCTCTCTAGATCTGTTACGTCCAAGGTCAGAAACCCTCTAGACTGGCGAGCCACTGCATCCAGACCCTGCATTCAGAGTTAATCACCTTGGTGTCTTAAAAATAGGTATATTGGGAGTATTTACAATAGTTGGCAAAATCTACCAGTCATGGCCTGATTGTTTGGAGGCAGGTTGGGTTTTCTTGCTTGATTATTTGTTGATGTTGCCTTGACTTTGAAACTGATTATAATATTAAGAATGTAGATTAAATTGAATAATGTGCTTGCATCCATTACATTATGAATACTATAAATAATTGAATTAAAACAAGGAATTATTCAATTCTGTGTTTTAAATAACAAATTATTAATTTTGCCAAAGAAGTTGCTTATGCCATTGATGAATGAGTGAGGTACCAAAATATATCTGTCTTCATTACTTCACTGTCATCTTGCTTGATGAACTTAAGTCTCACACAATACTCGGGGCTATACTTGCTCATCAGCTACAGTCATAACTTAGCTGAGGATACAAAAGTTTGGCACCAGCCAGTGAAAGCATTCAGGAGGAATCAGTTGGCTGTGTGAAATTTATAATAAAAGAGTATTGCATCTTTTAATTTATAAAGTATGTGCTGCACATTCTTTATATCAGTAAAATACATAATATGCATGTTTGTGCACATAAATCCATTTTTGGGAGAGCTGATTGTTAAACATGTACCAGAATAGTGGATTTATAGGGATATAGCTCAGCAGTAAGGTAGAGCATTTGACTGCAGAATACTAGATTTGCTTCAGTACCTGCTGGCTTGTGGTTTATTTGCGGACTTGTAGTATGTACAATATGTCTGCCCCACGCCTGGTACAAAACTGCCAAACCACCAAGATGGTGGATGTTGGTGGTGCACATTGTTTCCCTCTGGCATTACCATCATGGGGAGCAAGCATAACATGTGCCAGCTCACAGTGTCTGGTCCCAAACCTGGCTGGCATGCTTGAATGCTTAGAGTGTGTCCTGAAACTGCATGTCTGTGGCCCCAGGGTGTGACTTTTCACAGAGTAAAAATCTTTTATGGCTAACAAATAGTGGAGTCTCCTTTTCCTCTTGATATTTACAGCCCTTCCAACAGGCTGTATGAAAACCAGAAAGATACAGAGGACAGCTATCATTAATGCCAAGGCAGGTCTCTTCCCCCACTTACATTTCTCCAAATACAATCAGTGACCATTTCTGTCCCCCAAGCCTGTTAGCGAAGTTTGCAGTGATGCCCTCTAACCAGACACTTTATCCTTTAAAAAAGGATTTGAAATGTATTGAGAGCTCTGAAATGTTGTATGCTAGAAACATCTAAGTAAACCCCAGATGGAGTAAGATAGTACTTTGCTGTCCTGAGGGAAAAACACTAGGACTTTGGAGACCTCTAAGACAGTGCAGGAATTCCAAGGTCATTTGTGCCCTTTGAGAATCATAGATTCTGTCTCCCAGGCTTGTTGCCTACCCACAATGCCATCCTTTGAATGAAATCCTTTGAATGAAATGGTTTTAGAGTGATGGCAGCACCTCTCAGCTTACATATCCTCATATATTTCTTGTTATTCTAGTTGAGTGCTACATTCCTACAGAGGTTGCCAATAAAGTTTATTGTAGGAGCTAAGTGTCAATATCTGTAGTAACCCCCGCCTAGGGTGCTTGTAATTAAAATGCCACAGATAGTCTGGGAGAGGCATGAAAATTTGATGGCAAATTGATTTCAGGTTCATCTTGAAATTTGTCCTCAGCTGGACTCGATACTCCTGGCAGACGTGGGATGGCTTTTGTCAGAAGGGTCTGCTAGAATGAGACAGAGACATCTTGATCTGAATATTAAACACAACGTGCCATTTATGACAGATTATGTGTTTAGTGCTAACCATCCAGCTACTTCTCTTTATACATTCTTCTCCATTGAATGTGTAAGATAGGATCTCATAGCTCCACTTTACATATGAAAAGAAGTTGTATAAGACTTGCTGGGCATCAGAAATAAAGAGTTTTAGAACCACTGGCTTCAAACATCGGGTATTCTGTCCAATGCTCTAAACTTAGAAATGGTACTTGCATCAAATTTCAGACAGCTAGAGATATAATAGTATTCTAGATAGTGTAACCAAGAATGTGGTCCCATAGTGTTTCTATAGAACAGTATATATACAGAAAAGGAAAAAAAAAGCCATGTAAGTAGAGAAAAAAATCCAAATATTTAACATTATAAGAAAAAAAGATTATAAATTGTTGGTTTCTGTAAACTTGCATTTATGTATCACATTATAAAAGCCATTATCTTCATTTATTGTTCATGTAGAAATGCACTATAATATGATTCTCAAAGTGTGTTTGTTTTCAGAATTCAATTTGGAAGAAGGTAGAGGGAAAAATAATACTAGGTTTTGAGTGTTGCTAATTTGAAAAAATTATTGTTCAGTACAATTAAATATGTTCAATAAGACTCATTTTGTAATTTCAAATTATTTGGCAATTAATTGTATTTACTTAGAAATCAATGCATGATTAGAAACAATTTAAAAGAACATTCCTTGAACAAACTATATTCATTCATTCATTCATTCATTCATTCATTCATTTATTCAGCAAATATAAATTGAGCCTCTCCTATTCGCAGAGTGTAATTGGATGAGAAGAAATTTCTAGGTGAGACCTCAGCAACACAACTCTCCCAGGCTACCTTGCAGTTATGTACACATGGTATGTAATTAATTTTTTCACAAATGCTTGTCCTAGCAATGCCCAAATCTGCTGGATTGGCTTATAAATAATAGAAGGTTATTACTTCATTCCTTTAAAATGAAATTTGAGACTGGTACCAGAGCAGTCCTTCCCTTCCTGATGGGCCCCGTGCTTGGAATCCCTGATGAGAAGGAGCCCGCATCCCCACTTGTCAGGCAGTCACAGGGGCTGGGCCCATCCTTGGAAAGAGCCCAGCATATGCTCTGGGGTCATCACAGCCTTTCCTTTGCACATTCAGGAGATATTTATGGATCTTTTATTAGGACAGTTTTTATGGCCTAAGATTAAAAGTTAAAGTTAAATAGTAAAAGTAATGAACATATTCCTTTGAAGGTTCCAACTGGTTTGTGTTTTCATTCCCTCCGTTCGTCATGGCCCATTGAATTTTGATGACAGCATTAAAAAAATGCCTTGAATCATTTTTGGAAGGAGATAGGATATGAATTGACAAATTAACAAAGTAAGTTATACCTCGCAGATGTGAGTGTACACCTCCTGTATCAGTAGGAGGTTGTTCTTTTAAGATGTGGAATGCATTCGTGGCAGCTTTAACATCTCAAGAAATACTGTTAGCCACATTTGACACAAGATTTAATTATGTGACCATAGGAAATAAGCGCCACCCTGGTGGGAATGTATGAGTGGAGCAATCAAAGGAAAATGATGATCCTCCTTGAGTCTAGTCAAGGGGTACTGTTTGCTGTAGCTTCTCAATTATCTTATTGTAAGGTGTTTCCTGTTGGGCAGTGATCTTGGTTCAATGAGAAAGCTTCATTTTATAATGAATCAATGATCCAGAGGATGTAGTAAAACAGTAGCAGGGCCTCAAATTGTCCAGGAATCCCAATGATAATTGGAGATGCACAGAGCTGGGGAAAGGGATTCTGTGGTCAAAACTATGTCAGAAATGCCGTACTTAACAGTCTTCATGAGTCAGTGTCTCACTGGGAAGGCAAATAAATAACAGTGTTTTCTAGAAGTGTTATTATTTTGTATTTGTTACTGGCCTTATACAGAATCTTATATCTAAACTTATATTACCATCTTGTCCCTCTTTTACTTTTCTTTCTTTACCATCTTGTGTGACCAGCCTTCTTCTTTAGAACAGCAGCCACTGGGAAACTTCCTTTACTCATGCAAGTTGATGACAAGTCCTGCTTCATATGGCACTGGAAAGAATAATTGAAGGACACATTTCTCTCAATGTAGTATTTTTTTTAAAGAAAACTGTTAATAGAATGACTTAAAATCATCCAACCTGTAATGTTACTAAGGCATTTTCAGTGATTCTACCGAGCTCTCAGATAGCAGGAAGAAACAGAGGGTGACTTTCTGCTACAGCAAAATAGTCTGTCTTGCAGAACACTCTGAAAAGAGCACATTTTAATATCTTTACAACTGCACTTGCTTTGACTCCCTCTTTTAGTAATTAGATAATTATGTATAATTAGCACATTAATTATGTGCAACAGCTGTAGTAGAGTGTGTGTGTGTACCACTGCCTAAAAACAGCATGTGAGTTCACTATTAGACCCATAAAAATTTTCTGCATGGCATATATTCACCATAAGTTTGCTCGGCAGAGTACACCTGTGTACATGTAAGGGAATACTTCCATATGTATAGTATATACATATGTGTGTATGGAGGGAAAAACAGTGTTGGGAAATAAAAAGCAGCAAAGTTGCAAGGACCCTAATCCATTAGGGCCACTGTGGTGCATAAAGATTGTCACTCTAAACTGTCTGCCTGCCTCCTTTCCTGGAAACTGCTGCTGAAATGACTCTCGTGCTCCACTTATCCTGCCCAAGCTGGGAACAGAGCATGAGCAAGGTGACCATAATCTGAGATTAGGGAATTGTAGACCTTTTTGTCAGTTTACTATCATTGATCATTTGCTGAACCGAATTTGTCACTTCTATAATTAGGGAGAAAAGTCTCAAACTGTGTGCAGGGGTGGTTTATAATTTCAGCATATGCAGGGAGCTCATAGTAGAGTTTTTGTGAACACTTTTTTAATTAAATGGCATCACTTTTTCATTTGTAAGCATTTCTGAGATGAGCAGCCCCACTTTCTGTGTATTCATTGTTAATGCTGTGCTCTGTGTGGTCATCATTGCCCTGGAAGTAGCTAGTGAGTGGTGGTCCACAGGCATATCAGCAGCACTTCCTAGGGGCCATGGTAGAACTAAGCAGGTTCCAGACTGCAGTCTCTGAGCAGACCCTGCCTGCACCTGGGTGAGGTGGGAACGCTCCATCAGCTCTGACATCCATCCCGCTTTCTCTCGGAGCTGCTCCCTTCTGCACCTGACTTCACACCTGTCAGCCTCCATGGGCTCCGTGCTGCAGGCTCAGCATTTACTTCTGCCAGGTTCTTCTGTAAAGGTGGCTTTGCCGAGGGTGAAGGTTCCCTTCCAAGCAAGTCAGCACATTCCCTGTTTTTTTTAAGGTCCTATTTTGGCAACTTGGAAAAACTGAAGGATTTATGGTGGTGAACCATCTTTGGCAGGCAAGAAGGTGGTGTGTGTGGTGAAGGTGGATAGGCTTTTCTTCTTGTCTCTCTGCCTTCCTTTGCTCTCCTTTTCTCTTCCCTTCTCCCACACTCCCTTCCTTTCTTTCCTACCCCTTCCCCTTCTTTCTCTCTTTTATTAAATTTTTTTCACAAATTAAAAGAGTGGCAGTGCTCAGCCCAGGCAGTGAACCCAGATAAAGGAAAAGCAATAACAAAACCCCAAGCATGATTCTTCCTTTGCTTAGTCCCCGACCATCTGTCTCTGCTCCCCAGTAATCATAGCTACCTGCCTACTGGGGCCCTTCCCGCCAGTCTCAGAGCTCTTCCATCTACAGATGGGCACCCATGCCAGACATAGGGAGGGTGCTCTTTCCCTCATACATGAAGGCTGTCCTCTTTGTTGGCACACTGAACACCACCACTCACTTGTTTAGATCCCTCACCAGTATGTCATGGACTTTCCTTCAGGTCAACAGACAGAGAGCTAACCCATTTCTTGTAAGAGCTGTCTAATACTGTGTAGTATGGATATTCCCCAAATCACACAGTTGTATATTTTTCCATTTTAAAATCTTATGACTAGAGCTTTTTGCACATTTGGAGACACTTTATGTGCTTATATTCTCTCTGTTGTAATATTGCAATATTTAGATTGACCAGGCTCATTCCTCCACTCTTGTTCTGCAAACATCCTTGTCTCCATTTTGCACACGTATCATTGCCTTGTATTCCTTTGAGCCCTTCCTGTGGGCTGCAGAATAGATATTTTTGCACAGGCACAAGTCTAGCTTAAAGAATACTATTTAGCATAATTTAAACATGAGGGGCTTCTAGTGCTACTTCTGTTTAAATAATTCACAAATTTCTTGCAAGACGTCTGGTACTGGGAGAAGAGAGAGGTGTTCCTGGTTACATCATTGAACTTGAAGATGAACTGTGTTATTAGATGTGCAGTTGGGAAGTAGCAGGGGAAGATGGAGATTAACGTTCTCTGTATCAGTGGTATCTCATGTGAGTTGGCTTTTACTGATTTCTGGACACGTGGATCTGATTCCTGAGATCCTTCTCCCTCTTCCTCAGGAATGGCAAACTTTGTGATTTTAATTTAACTGAATTATTTGTTTGCTTTATATAATTTTAAAAGTTTATGCATTTCATGTTTATTAAATCAGGACAGCCGTCCTTCAAATATGAAGCAGATATTTTAGAATATTAAAATCATGGCTAGCATTTAGAGTAGCATGAATGATTCTTCTGAAATTCACATCAAGGAGCTTCTCATATATTATTAAGTGACTTTTCCTCAAACAAAATATTTATCAGACATAACTTGTTACACTAAAATCCTTTTTTCACACTGAACTAGGAACTATGACACACATACATCCCTTTATTCTTGGTTTCCTACTATATTTTAATCATGTTAAGTATTTGCGGAAAAGTAATATGATGAGTGATTGAAAATTGCCAAAATTGAAATTATTTTGAGCTATGTTTAAATATGAATGTCTTGTTCAACTCTGAGCATATGTATTTATGGCTGTGTGATATCATTATGGCATCATAATGAATGTCTGCTGAATTATGTGGGATTCGATGGGGGTTATAAATGGATTTGAATTCTGTTACTGTCGTGCTGTGGTCCAGAGAGGGTGGAAGCTGCAACAGCCCCATGCAGTCATCCACCTGTTAAACGCCCTCCTGACCGCCTGCCATCCTTGTCTGTGGAATGCGAGGTGGTGAGGCTGGAGGAGTTGTGGAGGGAGCCCATGTTGGGGCAGGAGCTTCAAGGGGAGGTGCAAATCCGTTATAGATCTGCTTACTCTGGCTTTTGGGTTTACCTTCATCTGCTTTAAGAAGAAGATTGCACATTTTTAGAACAAACTGCCGAGTGCCTAACTTTAAGTGAACTGACAAAGATGCTTTCTTATTTCGGCCTTAGCCAGTGAGGGAGTGTATACACGTAGCTCTCGGAGATGGAGTGCAGAGAAAGGCTGCCTCACTTCGGTGTCCCAGCACCTTCCCTCCAGCTGAATTCACATGCATGTTTCAATACTCTATTCTGCTTCCATTATTCTGAGAGTCACAAAAATGTGTACTTAAAGGTCCTGGGACAGAGCCTTTTAATTGGGGCTTAGTATGTGGTAATTATTGCTGTTTTGTTTTTCTTGCTAATGTTATCTTTGCATAAAACACAGATCCCTTGGGAATGGTTTCTTGCTTGTTTTGTTTTTCATTTTTATTTCAGTAGAACCGTGAGTTTGAGTATTAGCATCACATTTTACTAGGCACTTAGATTTCATTCATTTAAGGAATATCTAATGAATGCCATCTATTTGCCAGACACTCTGCCAGGTCCTAAAGAAACCAGCCAGCAGCAAGTGCCCGTCCTCACAGAAAGAAACGTGTGTCCCCTGCCCCAGACCCTCTGTACCTCCCGAACAGTGCCTGCTTCCTACCATGGGTTTGATTTCAGGATGGGAATCCTCATTAGCTGTGGAGGAGCAGAGTATGATCTGTGGCTTCCTTGAGCATGGGATAGCATTTCACCCCTAGCCTGGGGCCTCAGAGCATTCTCAAGTACTATTGGGTCCTCACTCCTGAGCGCTGTGGGTCCTCACTCCTTCCTCAGAGGAGGAAAAGGGGCTTGCGTGTGCAGGGATTCTGACCAAAGCTCCCTCATCACTAGTTCTCTGAGCTGGATTTCTCAGCATTTATCAGTAGGTAAGTTGATAAGGCTAATTGGCGTAGCTGTTTTCCTAGTTTAATCATAAACTTGACAGCTACTGATATGGAAATAGTCCTTGAAGCAGAGCTTGTTGACTCTACTTTTTAGCTCTGTACCCCTTGTGCTGTGACACATACTCACTCTCTGACCTCAGTTATCTCTTCTATGAAATGGGAGTAGTACCTGTCTTCCCCAGAATGAAGATTAGTAAGGCTTAGGGAAGGAACGCCTAGGGCCTCATGAGGGCTGCCCGACTCTGTGATTTTTCTGTGTGGTTATTAACAGTAATACATTGTTTTGATAGTTGTCTTCAGGATAATCATTCTGACCACATTTTGGCTTAGTTCCACCCTTACACTTCAAGCCCTTCTGGGGGAAGTTTCTGTTTTCCTAGTATGTTACAATGCTCACATCATATTTGGACATGGACTTAGATACATTCCCACACACACCCCACCCCACATATTTTTGTAGGGTTTGCTGTCATCTGAATGTCTGTATCCTCCTAAAATTGTTAGGCTGAAACCCTAAGCATCATGTGATTAGGTTATAGTTTCATAAATGGGATCCATGCCCTCATAAACCAGGTTCCAAGAGAACCTGACTGTTGCGGCCATGTGAGGCTGCAGAGAGAAAGTGCCAACTGCGGTCGGAGAGTGCACTGTGCCCATGTGCAGGCACTCTGCCTTGCACAGCCCAGCCCCCAGAAGTGAGTGGATAAATTACTTGTTTATAGTATAGTGGCCAAAGCGGACTAAGATAGGGCTTTCAAAATTTTTTTCATTGTTAGTCATTTTGCTTGATAAAACCAAGCAAACCATGCATACTACATTGTATCTTGCTTTTCTTGACCACAGTAACATGATATTTCATGCTTTGGACTTTTATGTAGTCATTCCCCATGTCAAACTAATCCTAAACTAAGTGATGGGTATTCATTTCGTTTCCAAAGATTTCTTCTTCCCCTCCCCAAATGGCCTCAAACAGTGATGTAATAAGCATCCTGTTCACATGTCTAGACTAATGCCTTTATTCCTATGAGATGGGTTCCCAGGTGTGAGATTCATAGGCCAGACTTGAAGTTGTTAAAATGGATTTTTATCATTCTAATGGATTGTGGTAAAGAGAGCCAAAATCTTGATAGAAACACTCAACCTAGAGTGAGTTTTTTAAATGTAAAAGTGGATGATAATTAAAAGGACACATACTAAAAAGGGTAATTTGACCAGTATTTCACAGTATTAGTTGGTAATAATGTCTCCAAAGCTTTTGATATCATTTTTTGAGGATGGAGAAGCAGGTAGGATTTCTTCCTTTTATGCACGCATAGTTTGTGCTTAAGTAGTGGAGGGGACCTAACACATTTTATTCAGGAGTTTCACAGAGGAAAAATAGCCAAAAAGTGTCATCTTGGATGCCAAACCCAAATGGAGAGTGGCTGGAAAGATTGTCTGGTGGAAAGGACATTGAGGCTTGCTCTAAACTGGGTTTGGGGTGGCAGGAGCACTGTGGTTGGTTAGTAGTGTCTCTTGTGAAAGATAGGGTACAGGGTAAAGCATCATGAGCCCCTGTGTTTGCTACCCCTGTGTCAGCAGGAGCTGTTCATCTTGACCAGAGGTCAGAGCCAGTCCTCTGAGCTGGGCCATCTTTACATTCTAGGTCTCTGGGGGTCCAGCTTTTCTGAGTGAAGGGAACTCATGGAACTTCTAATCAGTGAGATGAGTTTGTATTTGACTGTGATGTTAAGAAGCAGGAAGACTCAAAATAGCTCAAAATAAGCAGTAGTGTAGGGATGGTCTAGAGGGCAAGCAGAACTGCATAAAGGTCCAGAGAGGTTGTTTGCCCCTTCAGGATCCTTCCTCTGCCTTAGAAGAGAAAGAAGCTCATTCTGGTTACACAGTGATAAAGCAACTTCCTTCCTTAAAATTTTTGATAGCTTATATAATTTAATCCTTCATCCACAATGGATCTTGGAGAAGCTCCAATGATCATTTTATATGTCTTCTTCTTCATTGTTTTTTTTTTTTTCTTCAGTACTTTGCTGTTGACCAGGTCTGGTGATTGCCATATTCCAGTTGAGGGTCAGGGAGGTAGAGGCGAAGCAGACAGAGAGTTCCAAAGTGTGGCCCAAGTCCCAGTACTGATGGTACCCTACCATCTTCACCTGTGTTACCCAGGTCTAGGTGGAACTTTAGGCTTCCTCCTCTGTGAAATGGACAGAGCTCTACTTGTATTACAGGGCACCATGCAGGTTCCTGAACCAAATATACAAATATATGTGAGGTGAATTCTACTTAACTGTTAACCAAAGAAGCAGCATGTGTTGTACTGGTTGCTAACTTTGCTGGTATTTTCAGAATGCCTTACAAGTGTCCTTTTATTTCACCAGTACAGGATTAGAGTCTTTTAGTGAAAGCAGTTATGACCAAAAGTGTTTCGGTTTCAGAAGTTTTTAGGATTTGGTACTCTTTTCAAAGACTTTACCAGCTGAGCATTCCTAATCTAGAAAGCAGGAATGAAGTACTCTGAATCCAAAATGTTTTGAATTATGACATGACAAAAGAGTTTTGGATTTTGGAGGATTTGGGAATTCAGATTTAAGATTAGGGCTACCAAACCTGTATCAACAAGGATATGTCTTAATGTATTGCATAATATTTAATCAATGCTGTAAAAAAACTTTGTTTTGGTCATAACTACACTTACATAAAATGCAATTTAGCATAGACCTGTGAGTTTAGGGGAGGAGAGATGGATTATAAAGTGTGGAAAGTACTTGAAGGTTCTGATGATAGAGAAAATGAGCACTTGAAGCTGTGACACTTTACAATTGATTAGGAAACTGAGGCTCTGAGAAGATTAAATAATTTTCGCTGCATCACTTTGTAATGAGCTGGCTGCAAACTCATGTCTGTCTATGCTCAAAGCAGTGTTGTTTTCACACATGCAAGACCAGAGGAAAAGGCTGGTGTGAGAAAATTCTTCATTATGGAAGGGAACTCTAGGAAGAGAAAAAACTCTTTGTTGAGCTAGGAAGAAGAGTTAAGAGACCTAGAAAGAGTTGAAGTATGAGGTTTATAATTTTAAAACAAAACAAGAACTGGTTAGACCAAAGCAACATGCTGGTTAATTGAGATTTGCTATATGTTAAACAGTTAAATCAAATCTTTCTTCCATGTTGGATAGAAATCAGTCTCCCACCTCCTGGGCTCTGCCTGCCATCTCTCCTTTGTCTCTGATGTCACTTTTCTGTGCTTCTTCAGAAGCTATTATATGACCTCCAGATCTCTCTTTGACTGCCTATATTACCATTAGAAGACATCTACACTGGGAAATCGCTCAGTTCCTGTTTTTGATTAATATTTTATCAGTCGCAAGAGGAAATGGTATTCTGTAGCAACACTAATAAGTAATTGAGCAGATGAGATACTCTTGCTAGCTTTGGTAAAAAGTACAGGCAAGGTTGCAAATGCAGAGCTCCAATGAGCCTCGGGATGATAAAGTCAAGTGTCTGAATCGTATATAGTAAGGTTAAAATTCGTCACTGGCTTAAGCAGAAATTAAACTCTTAAGTTTTTTATCAACAGTGTCTTAATGACCTCTGTTTACTAATGGTAGCAGTGGTAATAATGATAATAATAAAAAGAAAGCCACATATCCAAGCCAGAGAACTTAAAGTATTAATTTTTCATGTTGTTTAATATGTGCATTATGTGTAAATTTGAGATTATTAAATGGACCGCTGTAAATGGGGGTCACCTGCAGTATTCAGCAAATGCTGAGACCTCTGCTCACTCTACGGTATTCAAATGGTTCTGTAAGCGGGAAATAGGAGAGCCATCAGTGACAATACTATCCAGTAATTACCGAATCATAAATGTTTGGGAGACTGAAGGTTATGGGCTTAGTAGCAACCATAGTGTGACCTCTCGTGAATTTTAAATGCTTTGTGCTTGATATCCGGGTGTGGGGGATTTAATTCCCTCTAGACAGTCTGATGGAAGGATTCTTCCATATTCCTTTCTTCTTTATCTGGAGTGAAAAGGTTTTTTTTTTTTTTTTGTAACGTGGTAGGGATGGGATTCAGTAAATGGAGGTGGGCTCCATGTCGCACAGGTTTCACTTTAGAGATGCTCAGGTTTCCGTTGCGCATGGTGTCCAGCCAGCGAAGGCATCTGATTTATAATGTTAGGGTGCACGGTCCAACTGCTCTCACACTCCTTGAAGGAGGCCTGGCTCTCAGGAGAGGCCCAAAGTTCAGCCCTGAAGGATTTGGCAGGGGTGGGGTGGGGATGGGGTGGGGGTGTGTGTGTCAGAGAAATGGATGTGGGTCTGTGTTGTAGGAAAGAATGGTGGTGCTTTTTTCTCCTCTCCTTGAGTGTCATGCTAACACATGCTGCCTAACAGATCCTGCACAGTTCACTTGGGTTTGTGTGTCTCCTGTGTCACACAGAAGGTGTCAGTAAATTGTGGCAGTGCTAACGCATGTGATCATCAAGCCCACATCAAATTCTGGGAAGTGTGTTGTAGCTTGCAAAAAAAATCCCTTTGTAATTCTCTAATGTGTTTGGGCTGACTCCCTTCTTCCTGCTGCTTTCTCTTTATCAGTTACCATTTTAACTGTTAAGGTACTTTGTAAGTTGGTTTTTAAGGGACATTGTATAACTGATGTTGAACCACAATGGATAGTTCTTTCCCCATAAGGTACTTTCTTCTCCATCTCCTTCTGTTGAAATTCAGCTTAATTAGTAAAATTTAATTAAGCAGAAAGTTCATATTTGTCTTTTCATTAATGAACTGTTAGCACTATAATGAATAATGTTTAATATACAGTATTGAAGGTTAGAAAATGCCAGTTATTTAGTCTCTTTCAACTGTGCATATATTTTCTCATAAAGACAAAATCAAAACCCAGCAAGAAGTAGTTCTTACTTTTTGGACAAGATTGAATAGAGAAATGTTCTACCCCACCCTTAGCAGTTTGTAGGGGACAGTGACAAAGTAAATGCCAGCAATGTCACCTCTTTTTCCAAGGAAACCTCTCAGCTCCTGCTACCTATGGGTAGGGCTGTGTTGAGGTGCATGTACTTACCCAGAACCTGTCATAGGCCACTAGTACTGCACCTTCCCGTGCCTCTACCCCTTACCCTCACCTCTTCCCTACTTGCCTCGACTATAAGCCAGTGTCCTGACTTGAGATTCACCAAAAAGTTTCCTGAAGATGCTGCACAGCCCTTTAAGAACAGATCTGAGGAAATAATAGGATTTTCGCCTTCTGAATGGAGATATAAAAATCATATGAACATGATTTAACATTTGATTGGGACATTATATTTTATGGTCATAGAGCACATGTATCATCCTATCTGCCTCTGACATCCACTGAGCAGCTTTGGCTTTGTGATTTTGAAGAAAGATTTCTAAAGACTATGTCGATGTGTGCACACTGCACAGCCCTGGTTGTTAAAGGGTCCTTCTAGGTCTGCACTGGAGCAGAGGATGGTGATGTGGACAGTGGAGCAGGGAGAGGGGCAGGAGCAGGAGGTCAGTGAGGGTGGGTGGAGGCTTCTTCTCACTGCTTCAGGCCATGTTGCTGAGAAGATGGGCCGTGAAGGCTCTGGGGGTTCTAGATCCTTGCAACCAGTGTTTACCTCAGTAAACATATGGCGCTGAGTAGTCCTTCAGACTGTCATGAACAAGGACACTGGTGTAGGGGTCTAATGCAAATGGATGTCCAGAGGAACACACTGAAATAGGAAGGTTTGCAGCACAGCTACCTGTACATTATACTAGACTCACTGCAATTTGAAAATGTGGAGTTTCAAGTTGCCTTTTTTCCAGATTACCCCAACCTAGATTGGACAGCTTTCCCCAAATAATTGCAGCCTCCACTCTGGGACCAAGTTACTGGCTTAGAATATGACAAGGTGACACTTTTCTTGATTTCCAGCTATTCCCATGTCCAAGCCCACTGGGAGCAGAGGATAACAGAAACATGAAGGTCTGCTCTGCAGAGAGAAATAGGACTGCAGGTGGCAGTGGTCTCAAGTTGCAGGCTGGGAGGGTGAGGCCCACCAAGAACCAGTCGTGAGGGATTTGGGAGAGTCACACATACAGATGACCCCATGTTCCCAGGCCTTAGGATCTGCTCCATTGTTCTTCTAGACTTTGCCCCAAGCACAAATTCAGATGTCTATGTGTTAAGACCCCAGCTGCTGACCAGTAAACTCCTGTGGTTTGTAGTTGCATTGGTCACCCAGGAAGTCAGCTCTAGTTCCCAGGAAAGCTCATCCCATGGGAAGACTATGAGATCATTTTCAACTGATGGCTTCCAGGAGTCCAGATCATAAGATTATGCTGTTAATGAAAATCTTTTGCTATAGAATGCAACATATGGCCTGTTCTTATTTCAGAGTGAGTTGACAGCAAATTCAAATGTGAACCCACCCTGGTCTTGGGGTGTTAGATGTATATGACAACGTGTGCATTTCCATAAAAATGCACAGGGAGTGTACACTGTCAACAGGTGTGTTGTAGTGGATGTAAATTACACTTCAGCAGAACTCATTTAAAAAGTGGCATGTAGGAATGCCACACAATCACAGTCTTAGAGTGGCTTTGAATCTACTCAGTCTTTGCAGTGGTTCTTGATAGTAGAACCATCTTTTTCCATTTGGTATCTCGTACCCCTTAATCAGTTTTAAGTACCTTTAATTACATATGTTTCAGCCTTACCGTGCACCCTAGAGGACACAACTCCTTTCTAAAGGTATTTCTGTGTTATTGCATTGACTCTATCATAGCTACTGAAGCTGTTCTTTCATGGTTTTTAGTCAGGCAGTTTTGCCTGCCAGAGACCATTTGGTAGTGTCTGACATATGGGGCCAGGGAATGGGGAAGAGAGGGAGAAACTGGCATCTAGCAGATCCAGGCCAATTAGACTGTGAATGGGCTAAGTACAAGGTGCACAGGCAGCCCCACTGCAAAATGCCAGGGGTGCCAAGGTTGGGAAGCTCCACCCCCCTAGTGCAAAGATTGAGTCCCCAAGTTTTATCTTCGGACTAGTATAGAAGGCCTGGAGGTCCTAGGCCTAGCTGTCTTCAATCCTTGTTTACTATGGGTAATTAGCAGAAGATTGTGCTCACCAGTACCCATCTCCACTGCTCTTGTTCAAGGTGCTAATTAGAGTGTTTTGTTTCCAGTAAAAACAAGTCAGATTTCATGATTGATTCATGATCACTTTAAAATTAATGCTGCTATTATCATACAAAGTAGTGGTAAGTGGAGGTAAGAGAATTTTTGCTCTGGGATACTAAGTCAACATTACAGTAAACACAGAGTAAACCCATTTATCTCAGGCTTAATGCTTTGTTGTTTCTTCTAAGCACTTCTTAGGTGCCTTTGGGCTTTTTAACATTCTTTGGCAGTTGTAATTTATTAATTGATTTTTAAATTTGGCTTGTGAAAATGAACTTTAGTTAGTGCTTTGTGGAGAATGAAAAGGCCAAAAAAAAAAAGAGAGAGAGAATGAAAAGGCCTGTTCATTTTTCAGTGGCTGGGGCTTCTGGTTCAGTGTCATGGAGCGAATGGGGAGGAGTCAGGGGATGTGGGACCAGGAGGTCCTAGATTCTGCTTCCTCACATCAAAGGGTAAAGAATCACCTGCTCAAAACAGAATATTCAGGCCCCGGGGGCAGGGGAGGTTAGCTCAGTAGCTTAGGTGCCTACTTTGCAAACATGAAGTCCTGAGTTCAATCTCTGGTACAAACAAAACAAAACAAAAAAAATAAATAAAACAAAACAGAATATTCCATCATAGAAATTGTAATTTATAATGTCATGGTGAATGACCTTGGCATAAAGTGTATCCTGACATAACCTCATAGAGGTAAGCTCTCTTACTGAATTATACACATAGGGTTCTTAGGCATGTTTTGTTTCATTTTATATTTTCTTTGCATGTGTATTTGTTTTTTAGCACTGTGACCATGTACCTGACATACTAAAGTAAGGAAGAAAGTTTGTTACGATTTCAGAGGTTTCACTTCATGGCAATCTGCTCCAAGGCAGACACATCATGTTGGTAGAATATGGCAGAGGAAAACTGCGCACCTCATGGCAGCCAAGAAGCAGAGTGTAGAGGAAAATGCTGGGCAGGAAGTGGCCAGGACCCCATGTATTCCTCAGCATCATGCTCCTGTGACCCACACTGTCCAAGTAGTTCCTCCCATTACCTGAAAGTGCATTCAGCTATGAAGTCCTTATGGCCTAATCCATTGGTGCTGTCCGTACCCTTGCAATCCAGTCACCTCAGCAGCTGTATCTTAATGCAGTCAAGTTGACAAGATTAGTCAAAACAACTTGCTTCATTGCTTTGTTCATGGACCTCTCTTGACATTCTGATGAAGTGCTTTCTACCCCTTCTCAGGATGTTCTTAAAGGTATGCTATAGAATACGTCGAATCATAACATAAAAGGGACCAGATATACCTAAAACTAGTTCTACCTGTGACTCCAGGGTATGCATTGCAGCAAAATAACAGATGGTACTATTCTGACCAGTTTTTCAGTTTCTTAAGAGTTTTGCTGATGTTTCTTTGTTGACACCTGAAACTCATCACATCTATGAAATTTAACCAGCTGCTAGAAAAGACAGTGCTAATAATACTTTTTTCTATTTATTACATGCTTATAATATTCCAGTAGCTGTGTTAAACCTTTGTAGAAGGTTGTGTCACTTAATCTTTATCTCCACAAGCTACTGTGGGCATGTTTGACAGGTTGGAAGATCCAGCTCAGAGAAATGTTGTACAAGTTTGGAACTAGATTTCAAACTAGTCTACAGCATCAAGTCATTTCCATATTAATTGGCTTTATCTTATTAACATTGTTTACAATTCAGTTTGCTTTGCTTTTTTAGAGGTGTTTGTATCTGGTGAGTCTTCCTTAGATTCTCAGTCTGCCACTAGGAAAACTGCACCAAAGTTCTTAATTTGGTTTTATGCAAATTCTTATGGTCTTGAATCCTGAGAATTTTCTTACAGTGTCAGTGAAAGCAAGTAAAGCATTTCCATTCTCCAAGTGGATAATTCCATTAATATTCCCTTTTTATTTTTTCTTAGGATGAGACAAAGGAGGGCTGTCCTTTCCCTTGGAATAGGATGGTCTCAGTGATAAATTATGTACCTGTTTGGTTAAAACAATTGTGCAATACGACTGTGATTATTGGCACTGCTATCTAATCTTATACATTATTAACTCACGACAAAAATTATTTTTATATTAATTCTTGTAGTATTTCCCCAAAGTATGAACTTGGATAATGAGAAATAAATTATAGCAAATTGCTTAAATATGACAATCATGGTAAAGTTTAGAGCTTCTTTCAACCTTTCCTGCCCTCCCCAAATGGTGGAAAATTGGTAAAGTTAGTAACAAATAAGTGTTTGTTTTGGCAGGAGGTTAATTAGGGACAGTATCTGTAAATGAAAAATGGTATTTAGAGGTTAGGAGCTATTTTTTGTTTTTTCTTTATGAGATTGGAAAGGCTGTCTGAACTTTTAATATAGTTAGATTTATAATGCTAAAGACACTTACCATCCCAATTTTCCCATTTGCTATAAAATCACACTTTGATTGAATCATCTTTTAAAACTTATGTCATTTAAAATTGGAGATTTTAGCTTGTAGTTTTAGGGAATTTGGGAAAAATCTCAATTTGGCAACAGGTGACCTGTATTCAAGGGCCCTCTGTCACTTTGCTTTGTAACTGGCCACCTGCTAAAAGCCTTGATCTCATCTCTAGAATGACAACAGCGAGCCCTGTGTGGGCTGCCTCTCCAGTATTAGCAGGAGAAGAGCTTCTGGACTTGTTCTGGGTGGGCTGGATGTGTGTGACAGAAACCTGCTCCTTCCTCTTGGCATTGCCCGGTGTTCCTCTGAATCAGCTGGTGTCTGAGTCCTGGGTATTTCCTGCATTGGCTGTCCGGCCTGTGGTGCCGGGAATTGGACTAGGCACTTGGGTTCCTCTGATCTGAGGTTCCTGGGGTAGCCAAGAGGTGTGGGGCAGCTGCTCAAAGATGTTCCCTGGATGGTGGCAGAACCCCAGGCACACAGCCTCTTTTCCTCTGACCCATGGTGGGCTCATATAGGGCAGGGGTGTTGTTTCTTTCTAATGGTTTG
Organism: Hydrochoerus hydrochaeris; assembly: GCA_004027455.1. Lineage (NCBI taxonomy): Eukaryota > Metazoa > Chordata > Mammalia > Rodentia > Hydrochaeridae > Hydrochoerus > Hydrochoerus hydrochaeris. The sequence continues at coordinate 32,566 of PVLA01004934.1, forward strand.
ACCATTACATTTCTAAAGTTCTCAAGTGATGAGTAGACCATAGAAAGATATCTCATTAGGCTCCTGATTGAAACCAACAGCTTCAGAAAGCTGCCAGACTTGATTCAGAGCCATCGAATGCTCTTCTTATGGTGCTGCTTGCTGGGATCATAATTGGGGTGAAAGAGAGAAAGAAAGGTGACTGGATTGGGAAAGAATAACTAGAAAACATTTCAAAAGTGCTATTTGCATTCAAGATAAACTTGTCATTGAAGAAAATAAATGAAAATGTCAGTGTCCTATGTTTTCCTTCCCAATTTGTAATTCAAAGAATCTAGTCATGCTCCCTCTTCATTTCCACACCCCTTCCCTCTCTGTTGTGCTGACCTGTTGACCCTTAAGTGTAGAAAGAGATCCTACAGCAGGTGTGGGCTACTCCCACTGCCAAGTGGGTGGTTACTTTAGGGTAAGGGGAACTGAGCTAAAGAAGATGGAAGCCCTTAATTTTGTGACCACTATCACCACCCTTGTTAATCCTCCTGGATTTCAGCTTAGGTTTCTGCTTGTTGGTGTAGGAAATTTCCAGGAAAATCCATTTGAATGTTGAGTAGCCAATTTTCAAAAGATCATTGTCTGTGTCTTTAAGCTCCAGATTGTCCTGTTAAGTGTTTGTGTGTTTTCTAAGCACACTTTTTCTCAACTGAGAGCAGAACCAGAATAATATAGTGCTCGGACAGCCTATCAGTGCCAGTATTAACAATGGAAAGGACTTCTATTCCAAAGTCAGCATAGATAACAGCAGTGGGAACCTATGCCAGTGGTCAGTCATAAAATGCTAGAGGACTTTTATTGTGTATGCAACTTATCTAGCAAGGAAGCAAAATGCTTAAGGTTCTTCTTAAAGAGAACATTGCACATGAAACGTACACTACAGTACTATAAATTGTGGTGCACACGCTAATATTTAAACATGTACGCTGGCCAATGTAATCAAGTTAGCCCATGCAAATCAAAAGAATACTTTAAGTAGAAAAGCATCAGTTAAAATGCATGCACCTTATCCCACCTCTCCAGAAGAATGACCTTGACCTCTGGCTGTGTCTTTGAAACCTGAATTCCAGTCTGAACTAGGTGGAGGTGCTTATTAGAAATGCAGATTTCTCATTTCACTATGGAATTCTTAAGTGGGAATCTCTAGATCTGAGGATCTTTTTTCAAACCATAAAATCATTCTATGGCTATACTGAGTTTAGAAGTTACTGTTCTCTGAGAATTCTTTGTCCCACTCTGGACCATTCCATATGGAAACTCTGTGAAGAAACAGAGAGGGTATGGTTAATGCAAGTGCATATCCTGGTTTAGCCTCTTTCATCATTTTAAAAGGATATTAATTTTCCTTTTGTTTATCTGCTTATCAAATGCCTATGGGCATGGTCTGTACTTGGCAACAGAAATATCTGCTATGCAATTTTTGCCTGGTCTATAACTTTAGGTCTCCGCTGTGCAGCCTGGACCAACCAAGTATTTGCATTAGTCTTGGATAATCCCCTTTCATATTATAAAAATGTACCTTCACAATAGGCAAGCCACCAGGAAACAGGACAGTTCAACCACACGATTTAGATACTGTAGAATTTAAATTTAATGGATTGTGCTGTCATTCTAGAGGATGAAAGGAGAAATAGTCATAAAAAGACTATTTTATGTGTTACTAGTTAGCAGTGCTGTTAAATAATGAAGATACATGGTATTTTCATGCATCCATATATTCATACAAATGTTTATAGGGAACTCTAAGCAAGCACAGTGCTGGGCTCTTGAAGTACCAAGGTGAATGGCACAGAGCAGACTCTCACTCTCTGGGATTTCAGTCTGCTGAGGAGTGACCTCCTATGAAGAGTGGAGATCTTAACCATGAGAAGTGGCCTTTCCAAGGTTGAAATGGTTCCTGATAACACAGAGAAGTAAAACTAACTTGAATTCTGGTAAAATGGGAGAATTCATACTTAGGTCTCTGAATAAGGAATTTGTTTTTCCAAAGGAAATTGTTTTTAGCTGATAGAGATGAATCTTCAAATTTCTCTGCCATTGTTTATAATTTGGTATAGTTCCCATTTTCTCCATGTGATTCTTAACACATCTTTGTATTTGATACTTTGAGATGGGACATCCAATTTTTAATTTTATTTCTACAGTGTGTTTTAAATATTTTCCATGCTATTGTGGGATGCTTATCATGCTTACTTAGCATGCTTACCCATGACAAGTTCACCATTGCCAGATTGCAGGTTTGGTGTAATGTGTGCTATTTTTAATACTATTGTAATGAACACCTGATTCAGAAGCCTGGCTCTTACTTATAATCATATTTTAGGATAGAGTCTCAGAAGCAGCCAGGAATAATCAAGCCCTAGAAAATGAAGCTCCCGATGATTCTGACTCACTGTAGTTGAGGTGCTGTTTGAGGTATTGTTCCCCACTTTCCCCACTTTCTCCACTTTCCCCTACCAGCATCCTGTCAGGATTGGGGAGGAGGACTACCTTTCCAGCTCTGTGCCAATGTAGAATCACAATGAAAACAAAACCACATGTCTATCTTAGTTATTTTCTTGTTGCTGTGACAAAATGCCTGATGCCCACAACTTAAAGGAGGAAAAGTTGATTGCAGCTCAGTTTGCAGAGGTTTCAATTCATAGCTGCCTAGCTCCAGGACTCTGAGGCATGGTAGAGGGGCACCACAGAGGAGGAAGAGCAGCCCATGGCAAGGCAGGCAGGAAGCAGTGAAGCAGCAAGCAGCAGCAGCAGCAAGCCTGCTTTCCTTCTCCCTCTTTACAGTCCAACCAAACTCTCACCCCATTGATTGGTGCCACCCACACCCACTGTGGGGCTTCCATTATCTAGAACAAGGACTATGATCCATTTAGTTACCACACCCTTTAATCCAGCCACCTCCAGAAAGCTCCACCTCTAAGCACATGAGGCTTTGGGGGACATCTAGAAACAAGCTGTAACAATATGTCTTTGCTGCAAGGTGAGAGAAGTATGTAGTTTAAACTACCCTCCATGTTGGCTCATCATGTTGTTTCCCTGTTGAAGACTTGGAAGTTGGCTCTGGGAAGCACATTGAAGGGATCTTTATAACCAGGCTTTTGTTTTGCTTTATTTTGTTTTGGTTTTTGGGGGGTTTTGGGTTTTTATTTTTTAGTTTGTTTTTGTTTTGTTTTGCCAGAAACAGTGGTGCATAGCTATATAATCCCAGGATTTGGGAAGTTTAGGCATAAGGCTTGCTGTGAGTTGGACAGCCTGGGCTACATAGTGAGATCAAGGCTAGCCTGAACTGCATAGTGAGGCCATCCCTAAAAAAAAAAAAAAAAAAAAAAAAAAAAAATATATATATATATATATATATATATATATATATATATATATATATATATATATATATATATATCAGGGCTTTTTTCTGTGGGAGTCATGCATGGAAAAGAAACAAGATGAAGTTCGAAGTAAGGAGTACATGATGTTTCCTGCAGCTCTTTGGTGCCTTGGAGTTGATACTCAGGAGTCACTGTGCTGTAGGGAAGTGCAGTTGTGTATTGGGTACTCCAGTATCAGCAAACCAACTGGCAAGGGGCTCAGAGCTGCAGCAGATTGAGCCTAGCCCCTCCTTTGAGCAAGCAGAGGGCTTCTCCTACTCATGCACTTCTGATTTCTGGGGTTCCAGGTGAGTTAGAAGCACAACCGACCTATGAATAGATTTTCCAAGATGGATTTGCACATTTGAAAAACTTCTAACATGAGAGGTGCCCAGTGTAAATGGGAAAATCCTAGGCAGATGAGGCAACCTTTGATCTTTCTACCCTTTGAAAGTTATCTCTTTGTACCTCTTTCTCCCACATCCAGCTTGCACTCCAACCATCAGGTTTCGGCATAAATGTTATTCCTCCTGAAAGCCTTTCCTGGTATTGGGAGACAATACCTGGTATTGGGAGGAGTCCCTCCCACGTGTTCCCTTGGGTCTTTCCAGATCCCTATGATTGCTCTTATTACAAATAGCACTCATTACTTGTCTACATTTCTGTCTTTTCCATAAGCCACAGTGTAACAGACATATAACCATCTTGTTAATAGCTAGAACCTAGTAACTAGTATGACACCAGCACAATAATAGTTGCCCTATAAATAGAACCCAAAATTAAAAGACAAGTTCTTAGAAATAAAGATGTAATTTAGTTTTATAAATGAAGTCACACTAAGAAAGTGAATATTAGGATCATTGAATCCCTGGGTTAGAAACGAATTTGGGAATTGGGATGTAGCTGAATAGTAGAGTACTTTCTCAGTGTGCACAAGGTCATTGGTTCCATCCTCAGCACTGAAAAAATTAGTGGAAGAAAGAAAGTGAACTTAGAACTATCTGACTGCTCAATCTCAAGCACGAACAGTCTGGATATATTGGCTGTGCAGCCTGTGGAAGTAGGCTTAGCCTCCCTGGGTATCTTCATACATCAGAACTTAGAAGACTGTATTATCCCCTGAATATTGGGAACATGCAGTTGACAAATCAGTGGCCTGCATAGCATAGATGCTCAATAGTCACTAGCTCTTCTTTGTTGTAAATCCCACTTGCATTTAAAAATCCTTATGGTTCATTGTAACAACCAACCGGAAACCATCAAGAGACTGATGGAGAAATATGACCATTTCAATTTCCTTGGAAAATTCAGTTTTGATTTAAATGTTCACAGGATCTCATTTCCACTTACGAAAAAGAAAAATTGGAAGTGACATTTGCCATGATTAGATCCATGGATAGCAGAGGTCTGGAAGTAGCAGAAGACAATCAGATGAAATAGGGGGATAATGGCCTTACTTGGAGGTCAGTTGTCCTGACTTAGCTTCAGTAATGACTCTCAGAACCACGTTTTGGGATACTGGTCTGCAATATTGCTTTATATCTTAAGACTTATATCCTCTGACATGTGAGTTGATATCAGCTGACTTACATTTTCTTTCCTGAGTGTTGTCTTTTCCAGGCAAGGAGTCAGGTGAAAGAACTCCTGGCACCACCCTGGGCAGAGGATACAGTTGGGCCCCGAATTTGCTCAGGTAGATGATGTCACCTGCTAATTCTGCCTCTGCTGTCAGGGTCTGAGTGATCTGTGATGGGGGTCTAGATGGGATGAGGTCTCCCCGCACCTGCACATGGGTGATATGGGCAGTCACTCACAGTGTTAGCCTTTCTCCATCTCAGTACTGCAGCCCTGACTACCCACTTCCACTGTGCACTCCTACCTCCCACCACACCGCTGTGTGGCAACAGCAGAAAGGGACTTGTGAAAGACCTCACAGCAAGAAGATTGTGATTGTGTTTGTTGCCATGGACTTCTGAAACCTTTTTGAAAAGAAGTTCTACTTTGGCTGATGTCTTTGACTGTTACTGAAATGGTCCCTTGTCCCTTGCAATCAATAAGCATGAGGTCTTTGCTACAATATGCATTTGGAAATTCCAAGAGCTCTGTTTTCATTGGTGGCAGAGTTGGGGAAAGAAAATGACTTGGTAGGATTCACCTCAACTGTTTCAGAGATGAAGACTGAATTTGAACTTCCTAGGACTCACGTCCTGGATGGCAACATACGGATGATTCCTTGACAGCGGGTCACAAGGTCTTACATGCAGAGTGCCTCCTATAGTGTCTGGCACATATGAAGCCTTGTCCAGGTTAGCACTCAGTGGTCTCAGTATTGGTCACTGGGACCATGACGAAGTCTGGGAGTTTAGAGATAACATTTGTGAAGCCCCTGCTGCGAGCATGGCACACACCAGGCCCTTATTCAGTGCTGGCCGTCATGTTCATCTCTAAGAGGAAGGTATATAACACAAACCCTACTAGGACATCTACATTTGAGAATGTCACAGGACATAATTTGCTGCCAGTCTGTCACTTCTGCCCAGACCTAAGTGAGCTGGTTTGTTAATGCCGTCCCCTCCTGAAGCTGTTTTAACTGACCTTTGGCTTTAGGATATGAGGCTCCCAGCTAAGTGAATTTGTGGTGACTGAATCCTTTGTGAATGGAATGTCAACTCCACAACAGTGTAGCTGCCCTTATGGGTGGGCATTAGGGACAGTCTGCGGGGTTATGACCTTCTTAAGGGGTCATAACCCCCTAAGTAACTCTAGAATATATCTTCACCCCCGAGCCGTGAGCATCCTGCTTCGGTCCTGGATGCCCTTCTGGGTGGGGCACTGTCTCTGACGCTTTCCTTCTTGCCTCGGTTTCCCACCACTTTTCTGTATTGTGGCATAGTCGGTACCTAAATCCAGTGCTCCTCCAGCCCTCCCAAGAGGCCCCAGTGCAGTCCCACACAAGCAGAGGTGGGTGGAGGACCAGCAAAGACTGATCCTGCCTGCTGCTCATCATGATGGGGTGCAAGAGGAAAGGAGACTGAGAGCAAGTGATGAGGAAGAGGAGATGACAGACTGCTGTTGCTCCTTTAATTCTCAGGTCTATGTAGCTTAGTCATAGATGGAAGTGACCAACAGTAGACACCATTTACAGAGTATTCAGTATATGTTGGCTTTGAGGCTGGTTCTTTAAAAAGCCAATGTCAGTTGCCTTCTTCTCTTCTTCCTTTTTCCCTCCTTTCTTGATCCCTTCCTTCTTTAATTCCTTCTGCCCTTTTTCTATTTATCTGTCATCTGACTTACTCCTTAAAACAAATCGATTATAAATGATGTCCATTTTCCAGGTGGGTAAATGGTGGCTCAGGAAGATGTTACTTGTCTGAAGTTATACTTCTCCTAAGTGTTATTCTTATACTTGCCTCGGTTTCCTACCACTGGGGAAGTTATACTTCTCCCATTACGGCAGTACCTATGTCCTAATTTTCAGCAAGAAAACTAGCTCTTCCCATAACTATTTCTAGCCCATAACTATGATACTCATTGCCTTTCAATTCTGAAAGATGCAGTTGACTTTCCTCTTCTTTTCACCAGTATGTGATTTGCCCTTTCCCTCGCATCCTGCAATCTAGTTGGCCAGGCTGCCTGCTAAACCACATCACGTGCCACTGGAATCCAGCTCACATGTGAAAGCTCACGCAGAGGCAGGAGCAGGAAAAGTAATGATGCTGTTGCCGTTACAGCGGTTTGCACATGGTTTGCACAGGTCTCCCTTGCCACAGTTGGTGCATGGATGGCCCGAGGCTCCCCACTGGATGGGGCGAGGCTGGATGAGGCAGATGGTGTTGTTGGTATTTGGAGAGAGGTGATCAGGGGTATGCTGGGAGGGTCAGAATCTCCCACTCCTGTGTTGGCGCCAAGTGAGAACAGAATGGCATTGGCCTTGGTCTTCTCAGAAGGCCCTCAGAGGCGCGAGTCACGCCACTTTCCCATTACGACAGCGCCAGCCTATCTCTCAGGAGGCCTGCTGATAATCAGTAAATGAAATTCACCTTTCCCCCATGCCTGAAAACCAAAAGATGAAGGTTGAGTTCTAGGGCAAACTGCAAATGCTGTCTAATTTGAACAGAGAATTCTGAGCTGCCCAGATGAGGGAAGTTATTTTATTTGGAAGAACAAATTTTAGTTTGGCAGTTACCTGAAAGAAAATTAAGTTGCTGATTGCATGTCCATTCTCTGGCCTTCAGAAGAGGATAGATTGTAATCTTTAATTAATCTATCACTCACACCAAAAAAAAAAAAAATGTAGCAGTGGGTGGGGGGAATGTGCACCCAACTTATTTTGGGTGGCTGGTGTTGCACTTGGAAGCCCGGATGGTGGTATCTAGGTATCACTGCCAGCATTCTCTGCCTCAGTGTTTGTTTAGTGCTTCCATTTCCTCCTGAGTCCTAATCCCTGGTGTAGGTTGCACGGGGAGGCCTGGCATGTGCACTTTGGCCGCAGGCTCTCTGCTGTAATGAAGACGGAGTGACTGTAAGGATGACCTTTCCATGCCTTTGTCTGTGGCTGCCCTCCTCTTTAACTGAACACCTTTCAGACACACACGTTCTGAACTCTTGAACCGCTCATTCTCTTCCCCGCGCTTATTGCTCAAGCTGCAGTTTATCACTGTATGCCTCCACAGGCTCTGTGCTTCCTACATTTGACATCGAGATAGAATTTTTCATAACCTTTTACTAGTCATAAATTTGATTGTTAAGGGACTGGGTTAATCTTATTTCTAATACTATCATCTGATTTTAAAACCCTGATTTAGGAGCATTTTCTTTCTGCTACTTCTGAAAACACACAATGGGGGGGCATAATAAAATATGTCACCTGATATTGGAGAATTGTTTATTTCTGTTCATTTTGTCCTGAATAGTACCTGTGAGATGCATCTGAAAACTTATCTTGTTTATGTTTCTGCTATTGCAATTTCTTTCATTACCTGCAATTGTGGCTTTGGACAGCAAGTAGAGCTGTGCGTGCCCTTTGCCAGCTGTGGGTGAACGAGGAAATGAGCTTTAGTTGGGATGCCATCTGAAACATGCCATGGCAAGAGATACAGTTTTGTGCTACATAATGTTTAAGGGGGCTTGCACCTCTGATATTTCATGCCTGTCTTTCCCACACCTCTTTTGTTGAAATTGCTTCACTTCTCTAGACTTCTCAGTATGTGGCACATAGTAGGTGCTGGAAAAACATGTGCTGAATTGAGCTAGGGCATTTAGGTTGGTAATTAGATGCAAAAATCATGGTAACCCAAGTGAGACCTATTCCACTCCCAAAGGATGTTTATGAACATGGGGTGAAATAATTCAAAAAAACACCTAACATTCTACTTTTCTTCTGGGCACTCTTGTTGAAAAAGCTATTGTGGTTCTGAGAAGAAAACTTGAGGCATTATTTAGGAAGAAGGATTGGAGTAGACATTTAAAGAGTACCTCTCTCTTCCAGTAAGAGATTCTACGTGAACTCAAAGTAGACACAGAGTAAGTGCAAACTATCGAGTTAATTTTTGTTGACAGAAGGAAGACTTCAAGTCCAGAGATGTTATGTTTTATGGTGCACACAAAATTTTTACACTCTCTCCCATGTGTGGGCAAGTTTTCACAAGTGCACAAATACAAATGACACTAGTGGTGGCTGTCAGGGAAAGGAAGTTTCTGCATCTTGCCAAAGCATGTTTCCCCTCCACAGGCAGGCAGCTGATAATTGCCAACACCAATGTCAGGGCAAAGCGCAGCAGAGTATCTCATGCCAGCAGTGACCCCCAGCACATTTGTATTTGATGCTAATGTATTCATTTTCTTTATCTTGCTATTAATGCACCTCTTTGAACAATTTATTCTCTCTTCATAGATAGGATTAGATCCAATGTAAATTTATGGCACCACACTTACATTTAAATGCAAGCATTTCCCATTTCCCTCTCTGGCTCCTCCTTCCTGCAACCAACACACACACACACACACACACACACACACACACACATACACACGCACATACACATGGCTAAATTGCAAAATAATCTGTAAAAATACTGCATTTCTTCTTTCTGCACAGCTGATACCCATTCTGTGCCTTCTGATATGTATTCAGTGTCTGAGTGAGTGACACAATCCTGGATTTAGACACAAGTCAGAAAAAGTGAATTAGCAGCAGCAGAGCCAGAGGAAAAATGGAATCAGGAAACATGGTGCTCTTCGTACTGCAGTTGGGGGGAGATTCGTCAATTATTTACGTAGGCACAACCTTGTTTCTGAGCTTTGAATCCTTGTCTGGGCCTTGGTGTTCCCCCATACATGTCATGTATGATGATCAAATACATTTGTCAATTGCACATATATTTGTTCCTACTTACGGACATGATTAATGTTCATGACAACCGTTGATTTGGGGAAAAAGATTAACTTTATTTTTGACATACAAACAAGATGTAGTTTTGTTAGTTGTTCATTAAAGCTGATGTTTGCTCTGAGTCTTTGGTCATGAAATGTCCCTATGACTGTGCTGGCATGTATCAGCTGCATCCAGCTTCTGATTATTAGTCCCTTCTTGAGCTGGAGCTTCTGTGGGCTTCTATAAACTGATATTCCTCTCATCCATTGAAGATTTTGTGAGAATTATGTCCTCTTTTATTGTTACAGACCTTGTCACCTGAGCTGAGGAAGGGTGGGTAGAGATAATTAATTGAAACTTCTGAAAGCCTTTTGAGAATGTTCAGAGAACTTCATATGTACTAAGAACTGACATTTGTTTTAAATAGGAAAAACTGTTTAGAAAAGTATGTGTACAGTGTAAGAATACTTTTCTTACAATAATATATACCTGCATGCCCTGGGGAAAAATTCTGAAAGAAACATAAGAAGAGAGCAACAAGGATTGTCTCTAGATAGAGCAGGTACAAGTTAGCTTTTCAAAGTTAAGTTGATGAACTTGCTCACACAGGCCTCAGTTGAAATTCTGCTTCTCTCATGATGGGTTGCACGATGTGACATTGAATGAGGAATTTAGCATTGGTGCATTCCTTATCTGTTAGGTGACAGCTGTAGTGATACCCCACTCTAGGGCTGTAAGGCAGTCGCCCAGACACAGGTCTGGGCACTCAGAGGATGCACCAGCCAGTATCACTAGCTGTGCCTTCTGCTGTGTCCTCCTTTCTCTTCCCTCATCCTCCTTCACGCCTCCTGTTGTGAGCATGTGTTGCCGCTGTAATAGGAAATATAAAAAGTAGTTAAGTTTGTTGTTAAGGATCAGTTAAGAACTGGCAAGACTGTTGTCACAGATTGACATCTTGCTTAAGTCAGTGACCAGATTAACTAAGTGGAGAATACAAATACTGTGAATGAGGGAGACTCAGCTATCCCACTTGAATTTTGAACAGCTTCATAATTTTTTAAAAATCTATATCATATGTCTCTTTCTGTCACCAGTCTATTGGCTAGACTTGTCACCTGACCCTGCAGCCTGTGGGAATGAACAGTCTCCCTGAGGATTTAGCAGTGACGTAATACTTCCTGGAGAAAGCTTCCAAATTCCTGTGGACACCAAACATGTCAGCACATGGAATGGTGAGCTAACGGACATCATGAGCAGGTGCATCTCAGGCCCTCCATCAGTGATGCTGGGCTGACAAATCTGCGGAACAACCTCCCTGTGCCGTTTTCCTGACTCAGTACTTGGGTGTGGACTGAATTCTGACTCTGTCATGTTGGACCCAGTGTTTTTCAAGCTGGGAATATAAAATACCACATAGAGTCTAAAAAGGGAGGCAAAAAAGTGGTTCCACTCTTAAAAGAAGACTAGGTGGTAAAGGGTTTATAGTTGGCCCTTGAATTTAGTCCGAGGTTTTCTTTTAGTTAAAACCATAAGCAAACTTTGTTGCTTTTTATTGTCAGGGAGCAGAACTGTGTAGCAAACCTGATCTGCAAAGGCAAACACATTTTCTGGAATTGAATTTCAGCACGTGACTACTTCACAGGTCGACACATGAGGCTTGGGTCATCCAGTGAGCAGAACTGTGCTCAACTGTGAGTGTCCAGGATGCAGAGATGCATTTCAAACTGACAGTTCCTGTATCAGTGCTCTAAACCGGCATAACCTTGAATCTTAATTCAGTGAAGGCATTTCTGCTGGAGGTGAATATAGTAAGCTTTCATATTCTGTCTTTCTTTCTTAGTGCAGGGAAAATCGAGGTGTGGCTCTCAGTTACAACTCCGGCGAGGAGACTGGGAGTCATCACCATCTGATTCCTTAGGACATTAGCCCAATCATTTTCTATAGCCAGAACCAACAGCAAAATGCTATAAGGAAGAGAAAATAAACAGCCTTGCTTTTCAGAGAAAGAGAGAGGAAGAGATAGAGGGAGAGAGGGAGGGAGGGAGAGAGAGAGAGAGGGGCAGGCGGGGGAGGATATATGTGTAGAATGAGACTTTGAGGAGTGATGGGTTATTTTTGCTCACACTACATATCCAGCATGGGTTAGTGGAGTCCCTCCATACACAGTGACTGTAGGACAAAGGCTGCTAGGGTTTCAGGGGTCTTATAGCTGCACTATCTAGCATCTGTGTCCTTATTCATCACTAGAGGAAGTTTCAGTAACATACATGCTTTAGTCACATGTCACTTCTTCCCATCAGCCTATTGGCTAAACTAGTCACATGGCCCCGCATAAAGTGAGGATGTGTCATCATTCTGTGGGCTTAGCAGAAGATGATCAGATGTCTATGTACACTGCACATCTTTGTCAAAATATTGTTCCTTTTGCCTACAAAGAAAAAGACTAAGAGGGACTTTACTATTGGTTGATATTTTGTTACTTGATCATTGGAATGTCCACCCAGCTCCTTAAACAGAGCTCTGGAACCTGGCATGGAAATGTGTCAATTCAGTAGTTGCTACATTGGGTCCTAAGGCATGTCCTAAAAGACTACCAAAATCCAGGGCCAAGATTTTGGGCAAGGAAGATTTAGGCAAGATTAGGACAAGGAAGTCCCAATACTGAATTCTCAGTAGTATTGGAGGCTTTGAATTTGCAGGGCCTGGGGCCCTACCTGTGTGCTCTTTGGACTGTGGAGAAAACATCCATCCTCTAAACACTGCTGCCAGACCTCTTGCTGGTACTGACAATGCATTGATGGGAATTGAATACTCTATAAATCGCTCAGCCTCTAGGGCCTGCTAGGTACCCTGTCTTGCTGCTTATGATTCAGAGAGCCTGTTTATTTGTATCAAGGACAGTTGATACCTTAATCATCAATAAAGTAAGGTTTCCACAGCCTGCTGTAAATTTCTTGTCAAAAAGGAGATTGTTGTTAAGACTCTGTGATGAAAGATAATCTGTACCTCCACCCATAGCCCTTGGTTTCAAAACCTCCAGTGGTGGAGCTTGGAGGTTATTGCAATAAGAAAAGCCCAGCCAAGCAGAAACCCCTGTTTTCTACTTTCAAAATATCTGTGAATTAATTTGCCCATATATTTTGGCCAAGATCCAGCACAAGCTTTTAATTTTCGGTGAATAAAAAATAGGGTTTCGAGAGCAGATATTTTGGTAAGGAAATAAAAAAGTGATACTCATATTCTGTATAATTGTTAAACAGTAGACATCTCTTAATAAGTGCTAGCATTTATTACATTAATTATTAATAGTAAAATCCAACTCCGTTATAATAACGCATAGTTACAGTTTATTGAGAACACTTTGCATGCCTTAGTTAATATCCCCCACAACCTTTTTAAATAGATATTATGTTTCTCTTATTAAATAGACATTCCCTCATTTGCAGATGAGGAAACAGTGGCCAACTGAGTGAAGCAATTGCTGAGGTCACAGAACTGCCAAGTGAGGGCTGTGATTCAAATGTGCGACTATGTGTCATCAAAATCTTTTTCTAACTTGCTGTAAAGTACAGTGTATTAAAATGAGATTACTTCTAGAATAAGACAGCAATCTAAATGGAAATTAAATTTTCATTTCCAGTTTAGGGATTCACTTTCTAGGTAGGAATTCCTTGTATATTTCGGTTCCCTGAGAAGATTGACTCTCTGCCCCCCTGAACTGTCAATGGTGGTTTAACTAGTTGGAAATTTCCTTCTTATAGATAGTATTCTGGCCAGAGGCTGTGTACAAGGGTCAAAAGTTTCCTAGGAGAGCTGTCTGGAGTAAGTAATGATCCAGGCCACTGCTCATGTTGTGTTGGTCTCAATGTCTGCTTCTGCAGAAGCAATTACCTACATGAACAGCATGGCCTGCTCTGGGATTGTCTTCTGGTTATATCTTTTATCCATTCTTTTTTTTTTTTTTTAAGATAGTAAAACCCAACAAAACAGGATAAAGCCAATCAAAACAAAGCAATGAAATTGGTATAGAGCTTCGAAGCAGGATACTAGGAAAACAACAATAACTACCATAGTATATCTTGTTATCTTCACAACAATTGTCCAGTTGTCCATTCCATCAGATATAGCAAAATCAAACCAGAGCAACATAGAATAAAACCAGTCAAAATAGAACATTGAGTAAAGAAAAACAATTAATCCGAGCTAAACAAAACAGTGAGAATAATGGACCTCAAAAACAAGATTAAAAAATCCCCCACATTTGTTTTATTGCATACTGTCATCCTCCCAACAAATGCTCAGACCGCTGACCCCAGGCCTGCAATGTCAACCAAACAATATAGCATTTTTGTACCTCAGTTGCTATCAACTCAGTTTGTCCTCTGAACTAGCCAGTTGCATGGTTCATGTTGGACATGAGGGATGCTATGGTAGAAAAGGAAGAAACTGTCTCTACCCTGTAGGGGTATGGAGGGATCTTGATTCTCAGCCCACCAGCTGGTAGGCTCATGGGTGGTGTTGAATTTATCTCTTCCTGGGACCCGCATGTCTTGCACGGCTTACCAGAAGGCCTGGCTAGCTTCTCAGTGGGCTCCTCCCAGTCCCAGCATGGCTGATTCTTGGGAGGTGCTGACTTCTCTTCCTGGGCCCTGCATGGCTACTCCTTTTTCTGTTCAAGAGCAAACTAAATAGTCTGATTTTCCCGCAGACAGAGTGAGAGTGGAGAGACCACAGTGCTGTCCAGGTATGATTATTTCAGCCATTGAATGACTGTTGAATCTCCATTCTGGAATAGTCTACTAGAATTACCACAGCAAAATCTCACAGACTGGGCAATACAACAACCAAATTTCTTATCTTATAGTTCTGGTGGTTGAAAATTCAAGATCAAAGATGTTCATGATCAAGTTGACGGCTTCTTCTGAGGCCTTATTTCTTGGCATACAGATGGTCCCGTCTTTGCTGTGTCCTCTCATGGTTATCTTTTATACTCATCACTGCACATCTTTCTCTTTTTATGAGAGCCCCACTTTGGTTGGATGAGAGTCCCACTTTTACATCCTCATTTGACCTTAATTACCTCTTTCAAGGTTCTGTCTTCAATATGGTCATAAGACATTAATTTGTGGCAACACAGTTTGGTCCATAATATGGTTCATGTTGGACCTGAGGAATGCTATTTTAGACAAGGAAGAAACTGTCCCTACCTTGTCAGTTTTCATGAGAGAAGTCTTAAAAAAAATTAACATAGTCATCAAGCATGGTATGGCTATTGCTAGGACACAGAATGCAAGATACTGTTGCAGCTTCAAACAGGTGACTCTGACCTTGTCTAAGAGTGGAGAAGGCTTCCCTGAAGATGTGAGGTTGAAACTGAGGAAGAGAGAGGGAAGAGGAAGGGATTATAGAGAAGAATCTGGGGAAGAAAAAGTAGAGGAAATAATAGCATGCTGGAGAATTTAAGGCATGATGTTCTGTATGGAGCAGTTACAGGAAGTTACAGGAAGTTAAGTGGCAGCCTGCACTGAGCATGTCTAGGAAGTAAAGGAAAGAGATCTTCCAAAGGAGTTTTGAATGCATAGTAGCATTGCTTTATAAGTAATATAGTAAAATTACAATAAGTTAGCCCAAAAAAAATGTGGTTTGTATTTCCATCATTTATACCTATGTTTTGAAATAAATAATCATCAAATTTCTGGATCTCTAAGGCTCAACTTGGAACCTATGTTAAAGTGTAGATTCCTGGTTCAGATGACCCAGTGGAGCAAGCAGGACCTTATGGGGTATGAGAGCTAGTGCCCTATGGTGCTGAGAGGGCCCATGGCCAGGCATGATGTACAGGTGCCTCTGCTTCTCACTCATTAAGGAAGCACAAAGCCTGTGTCAGTCCATTCCAGCTATCATAACAAAATACCAGACACTGGTAGTTTATTAGCAAAAACATATTTCTTAACTTCTAGAGGCTGGTAAGTCCAAGATCAAGATGCCAGGAGATTCCAAGTGTGTTGAGTTCTCCATCTTCTCACTGTGTGGTCACATTGTGGAAGGGGTGGGAGTCTCTCATTTGGCAGTGTTTGAAGGATGCCATTCCCATTACCCAAGGCCCAGCACTTAATCCCATCATGCTGTTAATTAGATTTCACCTTAAGAATTGAGGAGGAATGTGGGCCAGAAACCTTCCGACCATGGCACTTAGAATTATGGGCATGACTTGGACTAAGATTCCACTGTTGACTGCCTTCAGAAACCTGGCAGCATCCCATCTCACCTATTCTGTGCAACTGTCATGTGTTATATTAATCGTGATGACTGAAAAATAATCAGGACTGCTTAGAAAGTGGAATATGGACAACTGAAGAGAGACACCAAAGTTTCTGTGGTGAACATTCCAACACACTGTATGTCTCAATCCGTGCAGGCACTTATGCCACTTAGCTATATCCTCACCCGTATGTCTCAATCCAAAGGCATTCCATCTCTGAGTTTGGGGAAGCATTTTTTGTAGTTTACTTTAAATTTTGTTTTGCAAACTTCTTAAGAGCACAACACTACCTTGTCAGATGAATCATATTTTTAACTTTCACTTCCCATCAACTCAAACAGAATCTCTTCAGGAACTGACGGGGCAGTTGATTCTAAATGAGTTTGCCTTTCATGCTGTGTTCTTCTGTCCGCTTGCCACAGAAATGATTCCCGGTCATTCCAATTTATTTAATTAATTTTAGAGATGAAATTATTTCACCCAGTAATGACAATGCTAATGGTTCTTATTGTAATGGTTCAGTTAAGGTTTGTTGGTTTGAAAATAAACGTCTTCATTTCAATATTTGCCTTTTGGCTGCAGCCCATTAACTGGTCATACACTGTGACCTCATTACCATCACGGCTTAACTGTAAGTTAATGCGCACCTAGATTTTGTAAAGCAGACCTGCAGTTTAACTGTCAAGTTGTGCTCCCCAAACTGCCCCTGAGCTGGCATTTCCGAAAGATGAGTAATGGGGTGATGTGATAGAATTCATACTTTGCAGCATAATTGTTTTATCGGCACCTTAATCATACAAATTTGAACTGATTTTTAGAAGTTAGAATAAAGTGAGCAAAATAAATCTTAGCCTGCTGGAGCGTAAGTGTGGCATTGAGATTTGTTGAGGTGTACGCCAGCTGTAATTGGGAGAGATTGCCAGGACTCAGGGAGGGACAGCGAAGCCGCTGCAGGATGGAGGCAGAATTAAAATCTGCATGTTAATAGCTTTCCTGCCAGTCACGAATAGATTCATTTTTCACATCTTGGATATATAAAGCTTATTTCAAAATAAATTCTGAGGAACGTTCAACCTGATTGAATCTGCTGTAAGCTCGGTTAATATATTTGTTCGAGTCACTTGCACTCAGAAGCTTTTTAGACAGAATATCACTTTTTTATATTATTCATGGTAATGTAATTCTCCTCTTTAATCTCTTCAGGGTTTCCCATTAAGTCATGATATGCGATTCAGAGAAAGTTGGATCGACCATTAATCACACTATCTGGACTTCTGTGTGTCTACTTTTTGTCCATCTCTTAAATCAGTCACTTGGCAGCGGCGAGACATGTGGCCACTCCAGACCATTTGATCGAAGAGCTCTTGTTAGGAGATTAGGTTGCTAATCTGCAAGCTGGCTAATGGAAATCATTCTGGGGAAGGAAATAAAACTAGACAACATTAGCAAAATCACTACATGTTATAGGAATCAAGTACATCCTAAATGGCTTAATCCTATAGTTTTTCTTTAAGCCTAGTGGGAAAATGAACTTCTTTGATGATCCCAGTTATCTGAACACCTATAACATGTATTATATAATATACAGTACATGGGACAAGACACTCAGCAGTGATGAGAATCTTTAAAGGATTTTTTTATTTGGTCAGGCAAAATAAACAGGGATGTAGTTGATTAGGAGAGTAAAGAAAGAAGGGAGGGAAGACTGAGATTTTTTTCCTGTGCTGTGAAGGCAAATGCCTATATTAAAAAGCATCAGTGCTCTGGGGTTTAGCTTAGTTGGCTAAGGTCCCACTCTGTAAACGTGAGGCTGTGAGTTCCATCCCGGATACAGCCAAATAAAAAAACAAAACAAAACAAAAAAGCATCTGACTCATACTAAATGTTTGTAGTTGAACTAAATTACATGGTATAAGTCTGATCGTTATTTCAAAAATAATGCCTGTGATTCTTAAAATTTCTTTGACTTTCTTTTCTTCTCTAATCATAAATTTTTTAGTGTTACCATTAAAAGGCTCCAATTTGATCATTTCATCTACATGTAATTGAGCATCACAAAGCAGATACAAATATTTTAGAGCCATAGAAAATCACTTTCAGCCTAAAACAAGGTCTGTAAATTTTCTCAAGGGCCAGATGTGAAGCACTTTTGACTTAGAGGCCCCAAGGTATCCATCTATTACAACTACTAAACTGTGATGAACAGTGAGCACCCAGAAATAATATGTGAGCAAATAGGCATGGCTGTGTGACAGTAAGACTTTATTTACAGAAATATTCTGGACCCTCATTTGGAGCTCATGTTTGACTGGGAGGCATCATGTTAACACACATTTTCTTCTTTGATTTTTCTGCCTTAAAAACATGAGTGAGTGTTAGTAACCATGAATCAGTGTTCTTTTTCTGAATTTTCATTTTTTTCTTACATAACTCAAAGCCCTGCGTTGGGATTTCTTGTTAACCCTGACCCTTCTTGTCAGAAGTCCTGCTCTTTGGCTGTTCTTGACTGGCAGCAGAGCTGGTTGGATATGAAGTCAGGAGACAGCCAGCTTGCAGACAAACAGTTTCTTTACTTGGGTAACTTGGGAATATGTCACGAGTTTGGAATTGGAGGCCTTGCAGATTTGGAGCTAGAGGCTGTGGATGGCAATAAAAATTGATCTAATAGGATACAGAGAGGAGAAAGGAGTAAGAGAAGTGATGACAGAATTTGTTCTTTGGGTGATGATAGGATTTGTCCCTTGGCTTAGGGTTACTTGATGAATCTGTGATAAAGAGTATGTTCCAGAGTCTGTTGAGGACATACGTCACATGGTTAGGATCCTCAGTGACAGTCAGTATCTCCCATGAAATAGATATGATGGAACCACACTGTTGAGCTTGAAGAAAACTAAGGAAAACAGAATTCTCTCAATGTTTTTCTGGTGTGTTACTTAACTGACTTATCTTGTAAACTTCTATACATGGATGTCTGCACTCTCCCAAGAAGGAGGAATAGTGACTATTTGTGCCGACATTTATTTTTACCCAGTTAAATTCTTTATGTTAAAACTGACCCAATGTAGGAAGGAAGCAGGAGAATATCTGGCTCCTTTATTGGAGAATGAGACAGTCATTATATGACTGCAGGCTCTGGGATGTTCCAGGAAGTCTGGGCAGGAGTGGTCTGTTCCTGTCACTGTTCAAAGGAAAGATGTGCTTGGGGCCCAAAGAGGCTCCCCATGTTAGTTTGAATGGCGAGTGTCTGGAGCATGACTCAGGCTCTCTCTTCTGGTGCCTTGGCGTGCTGTGAAGCTCTCCTCAGGAAGCATACTCAGTCTTCTCCCATCTACTTTGGGTTTCCTCTGCCAAGAAGCCACCATGAACTACTGTCCATTTAACACTTAAGATCACAATGGACAGAAACAACTGTCACCTTTCCCTTCCTAAACTTAAGTGCCTCAGCAGGTATTGTTTCCACCCTGTGGTTTCCAAGCAGAAAAACTACCCTCTTTGCATGTGGTGGCAAGGACAGGAAGGTTCTGAGGATGCTGGGACAGGGTTTTCTGTGATGTTAACAGGTCCACTTGTTGGTAGGGACCTAGCCTTCTTTGGCGTTCTGACATACTGTCTTTGTTAAACATTGCACAGGTGCCCTCTGGAAGAAGCAAATGGAGTGAAAGGTCACTGGTGAGGTGATCCAAAGACCAGCTCATTCCCATGTCCCAAAATTTCACATGTAAATATGACCACCATTGGAAGCTGCAGTGGCTTCTTCCCCGCCACCCCAAAGATCATTCTGATAATACCATTCAGATGAAGCCATCTTGGCCTGTAGGCTGTCATCTGATTTATACAAAGCCATCTGCTTCCACAGGAGTGTTTTATTTGGGAGGCAGGAGAGGAGAATGCACATCTGCACCTTCCATAGCGTCTGAATCTTAATGAATAAAAGCAGTCATGGTTATTTAAAAGGGAATTGCATGACTCTATTTATAGGTGATACAGTTTTGTAATTCACACCCATATTGGATGTCCGCTGTCAAATACAAAAAGAAGTGGACTTCTGAGCTGGCCTCCTGTGTGAGATAGGGATGCCCAGAGAGGCATCAAGGAGAACCTGGGAGACCATTGCACATGGGGTACTGGATGGGAGGTCAGGTGTCCCCATTAGAAATTGCTGCTTACCCTGTGCCACATGTGTCAATCTGTGTATCTCAAGCCCAGGTTGGAGAGGACTTCTGCATCCCTGTTAATTGTTTCTCTTCCATTAAAAAAGCAGATTTTAAGTAAGTTACCATTTTTCATTTGTTCACTCAGTCTTTATTCCTTCTTTGTTCATTTTTCATCTTCCTTCCTTTTCTGTCAGGCCAGCAGACCAGTGATGACTGCCCATGGAAAGAAGCTTGATGTACATATCCAAGGGGCACTATGTTACTCGACTCTACCTTTCCATACTTTTGTCTCTAAGCTAGGCTAAAGGGATTTGCTCTCCTGACTCCCTGTTTTGAGTTTCTGTTTCGATGGCCTTCTAAGGAGTTGGAACTCTTTCCTGAGATCATCTGACCAGCTTTCATGCAGGGAGGCAACATAGCTGAGTTTCAAACAAATAACTTGGAGTATGGTATGAAGTGGCAGGGGCAAGGTGCCTTAAAATGCAGCAAGTGGAAGCAATCCAACCTAAGACAGAAACAGTAGAAGTGGAGACAGGAGTGGTCCCATGCATGCAGACCTGGTGGAAAGTGACGATCCTCGCTATTCACTTCTTAAGATCCATGCACTAGAACCAAGGGTTTTGAAGTATCTCTGACTGATGGTTAGGCAAAGGAAGTGATAGATGCATATGTGTGTAGAGGTAGATATAGGCAATGAAACATGATACATGCATATCATATCAAGATATATACATACATACATGTATCTACACATGCACACAGTCTCTCTTTGGACAAAACATCCCCAAGACAATATTGTTCTACAGTCCTAGTGTTGGAGGGGACCACTGAGGTGACTGCAGACAGTCTTCCATTCAAGACACAAAGGTTGGAGACTCAGGTCTCTCCTCCTGCAATACTTGGGTTCCAGAAGCTCTCTGCCAACCACTGGCCCTGACTCTGAATAGTGGCCCCTGTTTGCTGAGGACAGAGGTGATACCTGGTGTAGGAATCAGTCAGGTCCTTTTGCAAAAGCTGGTAGTCTTACCCAAGCATTAATTTTGCAGCATAGACAGCCTGTCCTCTCATAAAACATTGATTTAGAATAAAAGGGGCCCAGAAAAAACAGCAGGGCCTGGCAGACAGCTGGTGACTCCCTTGCCACCTGGGGTCCCGAGCCAAGTGTAGCCCACAGGAGGGAGAGAGAACTAAGAAGGATCACTCGTTTCCATTGCTCCATGCTTGTTTAAAATAATATGTAATAGATGTTAGAATGGAATTAACTGGTTAGAAAATTCCTCTGATTTCTTCTAACTCTTATTGGAGACATGTGTATTTCTAAATTTAAATTTAAATGTGCTCTTGATACACTGAGGGGGGACACTTTTTTTTCAGAGGAAAAATTTTTTAAAAAGAAAGGAGAAATATTCTGTAATATTTTTAACCCAGAATACTTTTTCATTCAACATTTTTTTTTCTTAATACTCTTCGTTTGGACAATTCTTGCTGAATAGTAGGAAGCAGTGTGGCACATAAAAACCAGGAGCTTTGGATCTTATGACTTTGAGCAATTTATTGTCTTTACCTCTGAGTTTATCCATTCAAATAATGGGGACAGTAGCATTGTGTCCATCTCAGGACTGCTGCATGTTTTCATCAAGATAATGTCCAGGAGGGCCTGTTACATACTTCCTGCTAAGAAATATCGCTTCCTCTTGCTGTCAGTATTATTGCTGTTGTAAGGCAACTAGAAACAAAGCCACAATCCCGAAGTACTCTACATTCACAGTGCTTTTACTGGGGCCTCACAGATGCCTCCTCTTTTGACTTTGTCTGCAAATGCTGGAGAAGTCTTTTCTGAGAGATGCCATGGAAAAAACCGGAAATGCCAGCCCCCATAAACATTATCACAATCTCTGCAGAATCACAATGTCTGTCGTTTTTAAAACGATCTACTGCAGGGTATTTATTATTCAGCGATAATAATAAATTGCTGCTTATAGAATCTAGGGAATCAGGTTTGTGAAGCAGAAGAAGAAAAGTGGAAGGAGAAGAACTGCGCAAGACGGAGGTCCAGCCAGACCTGAGCTATTAATCATCGCCCTCCATTATTTCCTGAAGATTCATTCATTGTTCCATAGGTGCCTAGAGGGTCAATTAGACACCACAGACAGGCTTTTCCAAAGACACAGGAGGGTCAATTAGGCCCTCTTTATAATTTTCTGCTTTAACAGCAAATGCCAGCCTATCACACATCAGATGCAAGGGAGTTTGGAAATAAACAGGGTACTATTCCCCTTCCTTTTAAAAGAAAGAAAGAAAGAACAATCCACCAAGGAGAAATGGAGGCAGGCGACCACCAGCAGCATGCAACTCACTGGCTCTCCGGCTGTCAGTCAGGGAAGGCAAGGCATGCTTTATCCCTGACCGAGGCTTTTGGGGAGCAGGGTTCTTGTGGGGTCAGAGCTCCCTCAAGGGTCAGGGAATTTCCTTGGTGGAACAGTCTGTTCCTGTATCTGAAGTGATTCATTCATCTCGGGTACCATTCCAGCTGTGCTGGGGTAAGAGTACGATTACACGGGATCTACAGATGGTACCTGGAAACAATTACAGTTGGAATCAGGAGAGACCAGACTGGCTTAGGAAGAGTCACTGTGCCCAACCGATAGCTATAGTCCAGCTTGAGAAAGGAATTTGGCTACCTGCAGTGACATGTGTCTTGAAGAAGGCCATGGGTCTGAAGCTGAAGTGGGTACGTTTGTGGCCGTCAAAGCCTTGGCTGAAACACTGAAAATGGTCCTATTTTTTACTTTCCCCTGAAAGAGGCCAGGAAGGTAGATTCCTCCAGGGCAGGGATTGGAACAGTGCCTGGTTTGTAGTGGGCCCTTGATGAATATTTGCTGATGTAATGAGCTAATGGATGTGGGGCTGTGATTCTGCAGGTCAGGGCTCCTTTCTGCCCTATGTAATAGAGAGTTTCTACCTGGGAGCCGCTTTGGCCCTGGCTGCTGCCACCACCCTGGTATCAGCTCTCTTTTTACCCTTTTCCCTTCTGATCCCTGGGTGTGCAGAAAGACTCATTGCCACTGTTTTGAGTCTCCATCCTCATTCCCAGCTCCGTACCTTGGAGTTAAAAATGATCACTTGCAAAGGTCTTTTATTTGGCTTGCTGCAGATTCCTTTCTTAGTGAGATAAATAAGCTGCTAATATTTTAAAAATTGGGATACTTACAATAACATTAAAATTGTGATTTTCTGTTTCTCTTGCAAAAGCGAACTTTGTATGATGTGCCTGCAGTTTCTATTTGGTACCGGGTGGCTGGCCTTGAGCAGCACTGCCCTTCTTTGGCTGGGCACATGCTCTGTGTTTCTCTAAAGTACAGTCAAACCCATTTCACTCACTATGAAACCTGCCTGGCTGCCTCAGCAGTGGAGTTTGCAATGACTCTCGCTCATGAGCCTACCTGCTTGCACCCAGATGTTGTGGCCTCCCCTAGGCCTTTTTGATTTCAGCCTCCAATTCATTGACCTGACCCCTGCCTGTTTGGTGTTGCTCTGAGAGCCACCTTTGTACATGAATGACTCTCTGTGAATGCTTCTTCACCAAGCCATCTTTGGCTCTTCCAGAAGTCTTCTGTGCATCCTGAAACTCCTCTCCATGGCCTTCCTGCTGAGTTTGGTAGAGGCATCCTCTGTCAGCCCACAGATATCCTTTGAAGCCTCCTGCTTACTATCCAGCTGGTCATCCCTTACTACAGGGACTTTCTACTCATGATCATATTCCCTGCATCCTGACAAGATCTGTGCTGGAGCCCAGCATAAGACAGGGGTGTTGGTGGTGCAAAGTGAGACTGCAGGCAGGGTGCAGGTCCCCAGGTGCCTCAGGAGTGCCAGGGTGGCTGTCCATCCTCTCTTTGTGGGAATGGCAAGCACTGGGAAAGCTTATGGGTGTTTTAGCATCTCATAATAAGGGTACTGAGTGTATTTTAGGAGGGCTCTGGTTTCAGCCTCTCAGGATAGATTTGCAAGGTTGCAAGAATATCAGCAGATAGACCATGAGTCCAGTCTAGGCAAGAGAGCATGGAGGTCAGAGTCAGGGATGGATGTAGAGAAAGTGTGGCTCCTGATCTAGGGCAAGTAGATTGCACTCAGGTGTGGAGGGATGAAAAAGATGCTATCTGGACTGGGAAGACGCTTTCCAGACAAGGAGTTTATGAACATGACCTCTCTCCGTTTTCCCCTTCCTCACAAACTTCTCTGCCTCACCTTGGAAATGCAGCCTCTTATTAAATACAGCCGGGAAGCAAGGGGCTCTGAGCAGCATATGATTTTGAAGCAGCACTATTAGCAAATAGCTACTGGCTTGATTTTTAATATGTATATATTTTTGTGTATCCCACATGGATTTTCTTTTCTTTTTCTTCTTTTTAATCCTCCTCCTTAAGGGAAACCCCCTTGCAGGAGCTTCCTGGTAGAGTGTTCTAACTAATGACTTTAATCGTGTGAATGTAGAGCAGAAATGGACAGGGAAAATCCTTAGCCCATTTATCTTGCAGACCCCAAGTGAAAAGGCACAAAGCCACAAGGTCCACCCCTTCCCCTCCCTTCATTTTGTACTTTACCTCAATTTATGACTTGGCTTACACTCTGTTTTAGAAAGTCCAGTTCCCCAGATCTCTCCTAAATCTACATTTTTCTATTTTGTCTGAAATAACCAAAGTCTCAGGAGTTTGCTGTTTTATTGCTTCAGAAAAATTAGTGACATTGAAAGCTGTCATCTTATTTTGCATAATTTCAGTTATATAAAGAAATTTGCAAAGCCATTGTCTCTCTTCCCTCCTCATCTCTGCAGTTTGGGACATTATATCAGATGATATTCTGTAGAAAAATACCCATGATAGTACTTCTGTCTACACAGTAGTTTAAAGTCAGTACTACTGAAACAGGTACCTTTTGTAGCATAATATCTGAGCTCTGTTTCAATCTGAAGGCTTTCTTTCTTTGTCTGTATGTAAACCATGGCAGAGAAAAATAATTTCAATAGCTGCTGCTCTAGATTTGCTGGTCATAGTATCATTACCATCATGAACAATAGTAGTGATCAATATTGTTTTGGAATCAATCCTTAAGTAATTAAAAAAAAATGAATGCAGCTGTAGTGGTTGAGTTTCTAGTTTAAGAATTCTGTACTCTAAAAACATAGTTGTGAAAGCCAAAAAAATAAGTAGAGATTTTTTTTTTTATTTTGAAGCTAGGGTTGTATCTTTCTGTATTTGTGCTCTGTTGTTGCATAACAAATCACTGCACACTTAACAACTCAAGACGACACCTGTTTCTTAGCTACAGCTCTGCAGGTCAGAAGTCATTGCATTGCCTGCCTTTTTTCTCAGCTCAGGATCTCCCAAAAACAGAATCAGGGTGTCAGCAGGGCTTCTGTTTCTCGCTACAAGCTCTGGAGAAGAACCCACTGCCAAACTCATCAGTCAGCTGTCTGACCTTCAGCTGATGACCTCTCTCAACGTCTAAAGGCCTCCTTCAGTCCTTGGCACTTGGCTCCTGCAGGAACACAAATGCTTGTGCATTAAATTCCTTTTGTACAGTGAGTCCCCTTGTGCCTTAAGTCTCTCTGCCTTTCCTTGATTCTGTCATCTGGATCCAGATTTCAGGGACCATGTGATGAGAATAATCTCCTCTTCTTAAGCACAGTGGATTTGGAGATTTGATTAACATCTGCAGCATCACCTCAAACAGCACACTGATGGTTGAAGAACTAGCAGCTGCCATGTGTAGACCATGGGCTGGGAATCTTGGGCACCAGCATAGAATTTTGCCCCTGTCTACTTTGAGCTGATCCTGCTAGATTCATCATGTTACCCTCCATAGACTTGATACACACATAGCTCCAAAGCTACAGTATTTTTAATAAAGAAAACAAAGTCTAGCTCTGTTCAGAGGCAGAAACTTGAGTATAAAGGGAAGCAAGAACTTGTCCTTGATGTAGGTATCGTGCTTACAGAAAGGTAGAGCACCTTAGATGGAATTAGAAATCTAATTGCAGACAAACCTTCAACTGTGAGTGCAGCAAGTGATTTCACTAGAAGAGGCTGAATGGGGATGGGAAGTAGGGGATTATATGGCTTATGGTCTTCATTTACCAGCAGATACAGAGGTGAACTGGAAAAGGTTGAGTCTCTTATATGACCCGGATGCAATGCATTCTCTTTTCTGTGCCTCAGTGTCCCCATGGAGAATGGGCTAATGTTCAGAATTGTTGTAATGATGAAGCAATGATAAATAAATGTTCAGGCATACAGCGAACACTCAACACATGTCCCTTCCATTGTTCTATTTTTGAACAGAGTTGTTGAATCTGATTGGATACTGAGGCCTGCATTTGATCCAGGCTGTCTGGACATGACAAATTCCTCAGCTTCTCCATGGTAGGATCCCTAACAGGCTCAGGAAAAGGAATAAAAACCTGAAGGGGCTGAGATTGTTGCTCCTAGCTCCCATGCCATGCATAATTCCTTTATCTCAAAAATCCATGCAGATACTTAGTTCAACTCTGGGTATGGGCATGTTGCTTTAGTGCATGAACAAGTGTTTCCCCAGGAACCAGTTACATGTGCTCCATAGGACTGTGTATGTGCCTCTCCTTGGCTCTAGGGCCTCTGCTATAGAGTGGCCCAGGCTGAAGGAGATAAGTGGGTTATCTAAGGTGGCTATGTAAGGGGACACTTCCGTGAGGTTCATGCAAGTCCTTCCTGAAGTCCCAGCTTGGCAACTCCTTAGATGCTTGCCCTCATGTCCCTGCTTGCCTATTTTGTGTGGATCCTGCCAGACTCATCACGTACCCCATCATAGATCTGATACATGCACAGCTCTTTGCTTGACAGTCTTAACCAATTAATACCAATGTCCTAGATTACTTCTGGACCTACCAACAGTCTGATACCTCATTCTAAGGAAGCTAAAACCTATGAGCCAGACCTCAGACTCTTCACCACAGCAGGCTATGTTGATACAAGTGCTGAGGTCTTCATTGCTGTAACCGAAAAGCAGGAGCCTGGCCTGGATTCAGAGTCATCCCATCCCTGATCACGGCAAGGTGTTGCACAATCAGGCAACTGCGTAAACACAACTCGAGCACGCTCGACAGCTCTACTGCTTCCCCTGCCATGTGCTGCCAGAACCCTTGCAAAAGGATTACAGATGTTCTTTTTTTTCCCCTCGTTCCTCCCCCATCTTTCTTTCTTTGCACCCATGGCGCTCTGCACTTCAAGCTAAATATAATGTATCTGATTTCCCATCATACATACTAATCAGGTTTGAAAGTTGTCTTGTGAGGCTTTAAAAAGCTAGCCAAGAGCAGTGCGATTTCTCCAAAAGGATGTCTGCAATCAAGATGATTACATGGGAAAATAAATCATAATTTATATCGCTGAAAATGTCATTTGCAAAACACTCTGACAATACTTCCCTTTCAGTCTATTTTTCTGTGTATGGGGTAAGTGCTGCCCTTCTGCAACTTTCCTTTTATTTTATTTATTTATTTTCTTTTAATGCTCTGAATATCGTGGAAGCAATTGCAGTTTCAGGGCAGCATCAGATGGAGCAGAAACAAAACTGACACATAAGAAAGCCCCAAATTGAGCCACACCAACCTCGGCGACAGAACCAGACACTGTGTATTTAGGGTACACATGCACATGTGCTTTTTTTCCCCCATATTGAAAGAGAACTTAAAGGCAGACTTTGAGAATCAAAAGATTTTTAGTAGGCCATCTCTCTTCTGCCCACATGCCTCAGGGTCAGATAAACACAGTAAATTATCCCAGAGAATTGATCAAGATATAATTCATTAATAATCCCTTGGTATAAAAAAGTATTTTTCATTGTGTCATAATTGATAGCTATTACTCCACAAATGCCAATGGTTAATATCTGTAGATTTTAAAAAATTTTCATTTGTGTATGTTTGTGATACATAATGAATATTCTCATGTATATTGGTAATGGTCCATACAAATACCACATCTTTGTCCTTTGTTCTTCCCCTCCCCCTCCCTCCTCTCTCTACCCATCTCTGGTAGATTTTTACAATGGCCAATTCTTTCCTGCCCCTTTTATAACCAGGAACCCCTTGCCTTGTAAAGTTGAACATCTTCTCCTCTAAAGACTCACCCCTCGTGTCCGGGCAGCTCAAGCTGTCCCTTTGAGCAATTGGACATTTGGAAACTTGACACAAGCCCTGGCTTTGAAAGCATTTCTGGGATGGCACTTGCCTGTGCACTGTACTTGAAACCCTTCCATTTCTGCTGTAGATACTTCTACTTCCAGTGAAGACCTCGCCAGTTTTTGTGTGAACTCCTCCACTCTCCATGTGGACCTCTTCACTTTTGTTTGTGCAGTACCCATGCTAGTCTTCTTGGTGATGGGACAAGCAACTTGTTTCATCTTGGTAATGAAACACTGACCAAACCAAGAGCCAGCCAAGCCAACTCCTAGAGACAGAGCTGATGGTAGACACCTTTCCAGGTCCAATTTCTGACCCACAGAACTATGGGCAGAAAATATATAGCTAGTGTTCTTAACACTGGTTTGGGGCATATTTTTCACATTTAAAATTAATGGTGATGATTCTCATGAATTTGACTCTGCCAGGTTTTACAAAGATGAGAGATGTGTACTAGTTTTCTTGTTCTCAGATGTAGGCTGTTATTGAGAGAAGTCAGTGGTGATGGCATTCCTGCTGGTCCCCTGACCAGTGACACATAAATTTTTCATGGAGGAAGTTATATGCTTTAGGGACATTAAAAACCTTCGAATCCTTCCCTTACAGGGAAGAACTAAAGAGTGTTAAGATACAGAGGGCTCAAGGGACACCTTCCTCCAAGCTTTGTGTCAAACGAGACATGTTTCTTTTCAGCTGTTTGTTTCTTTGTAAATCTGAACCTTTATTTATGAGAGTGTTTTCTTTTTTCCTTTTGCTACTAGGAACCTCAATAAGAAATTGTTAGCATCCTTCTCTTCAAGTCCAGAAAAATCACAGTAACTGGTGATACCTCTCTGAGAACTGTTTCCCCCTTTTCCCTTTATCTACTTTTCTTTTTTTTCCCTCCTCCTTCTTCCTATTTTTTCTTTGGCTTTATTTTCTTCTTATTCTTTTGCCTTTTCATTGTGTTTGAAAGACCATCTCAAATCCCTCCTCCTTTTTGACAAGACAGGAGACTAAAAAATATAGACCAGATATACTGAGATTTCTCAAGCTCTGTGAACCAAGAGAAGGGTACAGAGAGGCTCCTGGGTTGTTCTCTCCCTACCATGCATAACTTAGGAGAACCTCTTCTGTCTCTTCACTTCTTCATTCCTTAGAAGAGAAGGATCCCAGACTTGGAGTCAGTGATACTAGGTTTGAATTCTGGCTCAGTCACTGTTTGTTTCTTTTTACTGGTCTAACAAATCACTACTACCTATTCGTGGCTTAAAACAATGCCTATGTGTTATTTTATGGTTATGGAAGTCATGAAGCCAAAGTCAGTCTCCCTGGATACTAGTTCCATCATGTGGGCTCACCCATCTCCATGACCTCATCTGAAGCTCATCAGTTCCCAAGAGACCTCCCTCCAACTATTATTACAAGGAGATTGTTCAACATTGAATTTGGGGCTGTGTACAAATACTCACTTCAACTGAATATAGTGGGTCATGCCTGTAATCCCAGCACTTGAGATACTGAGGCAGGAGGATAGCTATGAGTTCAAGGCCAGTCTGGGCTACATACTCAGACCCCGTCTCAGAAAATGAAAAATGCCCTTCATCACAGCTTTTCATTCACATCTCCACTTAGTCCCAGGATAGTGGAAAAAGCTTGGTATGAAAATCTGGAGAAAGCCCTGTGCATTTCCCAGTTGTGGCCAAAACAAGTTGTGCAGCCTCAGGCTTGTTGCTTCTCTTCTGTCAACTTCATGGTCTCGTCTGTAAACTGTCAAGCATGTTATATCCACATCATAGGATTCTGTGGACCAGATGAGATGTCCAGAGCCAAGCTTCTTTGTCACCCGTGTAGTATAGCAGGGACACATGCTCAGGAGCAGCCAGAGGAGAGCATCCTACCTCCCAGGCCTGCAGCGGTCCCCTGCCTTTACCCACAGAGATGTGGCTCCAATGACATATGCAGTGGACTGGAGAGCTTTAGTGGCATCAAAATGGATTTTACTTCCTCCTCCTAGAATTGCTGCTGGAAAGGTGAAGATGTGCAGTTAATTGAGCACTGATAGAGTACCAGGAACATGCTGATTGCTTTCTGTGCATTATCTTATTCATCAATCAGGGGAGGGCATGGCTGTCATCTGTTTACAGTTGAGGGAATTGAAGATCAAAGGGCTTACATCTCTGTGACCAGTAGTAGTAGTGGCAGCAATATTGATAGTGATCAGAATGGCAATTAAAATGGTAACAATACCAGAATTATCATAGCAGAGACTGAAATTTCCTGTGTACTTTCTATGTGTCAGCCACTGTACTAAAGCTCCACATTATCTGTTTACCCCACACTAGGAGGACGTACACTCATCATTTCTATTGTCAGATGAAGAAACTGAGGCTCAGAGTGGCCCAGTGATGATCACAAGACTTTCCTGGGTGAGGAATATGATCGGGCAGTGTCCGATTTGAGTGCTCATCGTCTCTGGATCTTTTTAGAAGGCTGATGGCCACCTGTGCCTTTCCTCGTCCATTGCCGAGAAGGAAGCTAGCTCTGTTCTCAAAGGTCCCCTGGCTAACATGTACTCTGCCATCCCAAAAGACTTTTGCAGCAAGTCTAGGGCAAAACAGAACCACCTGGCTGCTCCCATTGGTCAGGGAAGCTGGCACCCTGCCCACACTGCCTTTGTGTTGTAGAAAGAAGAAAGTTTCCTGTAACTGAGCCACCATGCCAGCAGCAGAGCCTCCAACCACCACAGTCTCTGTGAGGCCCATTACCAGGCTGGAGTGACAGAGTGTGGCAAGCCTGCAGCTCATCCTGTGTCTAATGGAACTGAAATGAGCACCCTACTGCCCTTGTTTTCCAGTGGCTCATCCGGGGCTCAACGAGGTTTATTAATCTTAGCGTATAATGGAAAATGTGTTGCTATGTTAAATCTCCAGCCACTGCTCACAACTCCGTGATTGAAGGCGGCAGGAGTCTTTGTCTTATTTACACACGGTGCCTGTGAGAGATACTTAGGGCCGGGGGACGCCACTATAAAAATCCATGCAGAATTCAAAAGTATGCATTAATGTGTGTGACCAGATGGCTCTAAAATATGCCACTTTAACCAAAAATCATCCTCTGAAAAATGCTTCTGAAGAACATCGACTGTGCATAATAATAACTGCCTTGAGTAGGGCCATCATTTGAGAAAATATATGAAGTAGGGGTGAACATGAGGAAATAGAAAAAGGTTCCTACTTATCATCCCATTGTCCCTCCAAACACCTGCATCGGAAAAATCCGTTCAGTGCAGAAAATCTTGGGAATACTTAGGCCATTTAGAATCACTTTGAGTTATCATCCAAAAAATTGCTAACCATTGCTTTCTAAGTTATATATTAAAAAATAAAGAAAAAAATAAGGACTTCCCACTTCTTAAAGACCAAAAGCAACTTGCTATTTGTTAGATGGTGCAATATTAACACCATCATCTGCAGTGCTCTTTGATTTGTTTTTGCTTATGTCTTACCAGTTTTATGGGCCATTAGTAGAAGCATCTAATAATCCTAACAGTATCATACTTACACCTGCAGTCTTACTAGCCTCTTCTCTCTTAGCCATATAAACAGATTAGTAATCTCCTTTGGCTTTGCTCAGATAGTGCTTGTAGCAGACACCACGCACATTCTGCGAAAAGGGGGCACCAGGAGTCTGCTTCTGGATGGCCAGGCCAGGAGGGTCATGCGTCACCTTGGGGCAGGACCTACAGAATAAGCTATTCTGTCTGGCAAAAGCTCAGCTTTGCAAAATATCTTTTGTAGTTGCAAGAGGTGCATGGGCTTTTAAAAAAGGAATTATCTGAACTTTCTTTAGCTAAGATGTACTGTTTCCCAATACTGTTTCCCAGAATAGTCAGACCCTACAAAGTGCCTACTCATTTCTCTATATTGTGATTAAAACGTGTGGGTGTGTTTTTGTTGTTATAGCAGCACTTGCTTTTATAAAACTTTCTATTTCACATCATCGTTCTAGTTTGACATCACATTTGAGTTTGTTTAAAGAATTACCATTTTGTTGACAGCCACCTGTCTGCTTTTGCAGATGGTCATCTCTTCTAACTTGCAGTGTATCTTTTAAGAAAGCAGTTGGAACAAAGAAAAATATTAAGTGTTAATGATTCCTTTCCTCACTGGGATTTTTGTCAGCTCTGTTTTGTACGTATATGATTATGAAGCAATTTGCATGAAATTTACACCTTTTCAAATTTTGAAAATTGCCTTGTTGAAAAAGAATCACTGCACTTGTCAATACCACACTGATTAATCACAGCTATAGAGTAGACATAACATTTTTATTAAACTCTCAGTGAGCAGGAAAATTAGCACTTCCTGCAATAATGATACTAATTTCATTAGCGAATGTTTTCATTTATAAAGTGCTTCTTCCTTATCTTGAACCTTTTATGCTTTTCTTACTGACCAGAGGGAGGGGCTATCATTGGGAGCTGGTAATAAACCATATTCATAATATGATGTGACCTCATCGACAAGCTACTGCTTCTAACTGATCATCTTCCTTGATCATAAATATCCATCCCATCGGTTCTTCTTGTCACATGGTGCTCTCTGAGCTTCCTCTTTGAATTTCAAATGTGATAAGAGCTGGTTACCATCCTTAAGAGCTTGCAGAGGGATGGTTATTGGCACGATTAAAACTCTAAAACCACATGTGGGCATAACAATAAAGAATCGTGTTTTGTTGATTTATGCTCATATAATTTCTTTATTAGATACTTAAGATAATGAGGGACTAGATGAGAACTAGGAAAGGCTGTGCTCCCCTTTGCCCTTCTAGAAATGGAGCCATGCAAATTACCCTGGAGGACACAGGGGAGAAGGGTATAGGCTGCTGCATTTGGGGCCCACAGCTTGGCTATTTTATGTATGTAGAAGCTCAGTTTATAAATTTCTAGTTTTGCCACGAGATCCCTTCTGAAATGTGATGGCAGACAAAGTAAGGCAACAGCTATTTGTTTACCACCTTCTTGGAAGGAGCTAAGTGTTACTCAGTGTTGAGGACACACAGGCAGGATCCGAGACATACCCGGTGCCTCCGCCTAGGCAAGGGAGCCAGGCAAGACACCAGGAAAGGCCTCCATGCAGTGAACTCCCATGAGGATGCATTTTCAGCAGCAAATTTTTGGTGCTGTGCAAGAAGTAGCGTGGAGGAGGAGCACACTCCAGAAAAGACAGCATGGTGAGGGGGTGGTTGAAGAGATGAGAAGGAGGGGGTGGCTGCATAAGGAGCCCCAGAAAAGTGTTTCAGGCAACAGGATCAGAGAGTGCAAAACAGCCTGTTAAGGTGAACATACTCACTGTTGAAGAGGCTGTGGCAACGAGAGGGCTTGTTCCTGTGCCTCATGATTTTTAAGTTTGGAATCAAGGTCTATATGTAAAGAGAAGTATTGATCCTTTCTTTGTGTGTATGTGGGAGCACTGTGTATGTTCAACGTGTAAGAGAAGTGTACATTTCTGAACAGCCACTGAAACAGAAAGAGGCCACGACACGCTTTAAATCTGATGCACTGTGTGTCAGTGTTTGTAGATGTGTTGACTGGCTAGTTTTTTACTTACCAGGTATGGATTTGAAAGCTACATGACTTGCATAAGTTATACTACCATTAGACTTGAAAACCAAATTTAATTATAAATGACTCTAAAAATATTCACTACATATATGTATAGTTGCAGGTATATATTCATTATGTGCGTTATATCTTAAAACATACATATTCTTTGAATATATTCTCTAAAAACTATTCTTTAGCTTCTATCATATTTTGTCCACTTGAACCATAGGTAAAGCTTGTCCTTATCTTAAACTCTGTATGTGCTGTACAGGGTATGCTGCTATTGCAAACATGCCCCAGCTAGAACACATTGCAATGTAGACAGCTGTGTAGTATTATTTGACATTAGCCAGATTTGAAAAAAAAAAAAAATAATCTGGCAACAAGCACTGGCAAAGATTTGGAAAAAGAGGAAATCTCACATGTTACAGATAAGAGTGTTAACTGACATAGCCACTTTGAAAAAATATTTTGATATTTGCTAACAAAGTAGATTGTAACAGTCAATGCAGTTTTATTCCTATGGACATACTGAGGGGAAACTATCCAGGGTTAGGAAAGTTTTAAGAATATTCTGGAATAGTGTTTATGATAGCAAGAAAGCAGAAACCTCGTAGGAGCCTTCCACAGCAATATAGGGAATCAGAAATTATATAGGCGGTGTATTCCTAGAATGAAATTCTAGATGGCAGTGAAAATGAATAGACTCTTGTAACCAGCATCATCCCAAAGAGTATCAAAGTTTATCATGGGATTAAGAAAGCAGTTAAAATGGAAAATTAATACAGTAGGACTCAATTTATAGAGAGTTCAAATTGTAAAAACTCAGTATATTGTTTGAAGATGTGAACATGTATGACTGACTAAAAAGAAAAGCAAGTGCATGATTAGTGCAAATTCTGAGTGAGGGGGGTGGGGAGGAAAATAGGGAAACGTCCTGGAGATAGAAACACAAGGGAGGCTTGTGTTTCTCTAAACTAAAAAGAAAAGCAGGTGCGTGAACAGCACAGATCCTGAGCGAATGCTGGGGAGGAAAATGGGCAGATATCCTGGGGAGAGAAATGAAATGGAGATGCTGGAGAATCTCCGTTCTTAGGCCGAGTGCTAGGTGCATAGCATTTAATGTTGTAGATGCTATTCATATACTCTTATTATGTGGCCACGTTGGAGTATGTTAGAAGAACTTCTTCTGAGGTGAGAAGTTTTGTAAAATGCCCTGCTACCAGGACTCAGAGGTCAATGTCACATGCTTGGGTTTTGTTTTTCTTCTTAGCCTTGGCCCATGGTGAGACCTTGCCTGATGAGGATGCGGGGCTGTGGTCTTGCCACCTGTGGTTCAAGCTTCTCCATGTTCACTTCCATCCTTTTTGTAAGATGCATCTTCTTGCTACAACACAGTATTAACGAGTTCTCTGCTCAAGTGTGTTTAGTGGCTCTCTGTGCCTTCCCAGCCACACCATACTGATCAGCTTCTCTTTGTTTTGCTTCACATATCCTGTCTCACTGCTGTAATTTGCCCATCCTCTTTGTACATTTTCTTGTGTGTAACTCTGTGACTCACCCAGGGCATGGTAGGCAGGGCTGCAGGAGTAAACCACGGTCCTATGGCTTTCATCAGGTTTCGCTGTTACCAGTTCTTCCTATGCTGTCTGCTTGTTCTTGGCTTCCACTTGTACACAACCCAAGTCCTTCGCTTGTGTGGCATTTACTGTTCTTGCTACAGAAATGAATACAAACCTTGCAGTTTAATGCAATGTCCATTCATTATGTCCCAGTTCTTTGGCTCAGGAACCTGGCTCTTCTGGAACTGGGTCTTCTACTGGGTGTCTCACAAGGTAGGAGTCAGATATTGGCCATGCTATGCTCTGATCTGATAGTCAGACTGGAGAAGAGTCTATTTCCAAGATCACTCAAATTATTGGCTGACTCCATTGCCCTATAGTTGTTGAGCTGAAGATCCTGGTTTCTTGCTGACTCTTGACTGTTGGCTGGAGGCAGCCCTTTGCCCTCAGCTCCCAAAAGCTACCAATTGCTTTTTACCACATGGGCTTAAGCAGCATGGTGTCTTGCTCCATAGGGCCTGGAAAGAGTCCCTAGACCAAGTCTGCCAACAAAACAGTCTTTTCTGGAGTAATGTGTCATCACCTTTGTTGCGTTTATTTTGTTAATCGCAGCTCAGAAATCCTACCAACGTTCCAGGGGAAGAGATACTCAGTGCTGTGAATAGCAGGAGGTAGGGACAACTGGGGCCACCTTAAAGTCTCTGTGCCAAACCTGAAGTGGCTCATCTCTTCCTTGATTCCAATTAATGTCCCCGAAGACTCTTCTCAAGCTGTCTGTAATTACTTCTTCCCTGGAAACAGAAAGCCATGAAGTGTCATGGCCAGAAGATCTTCCATGTCAACCTTCAAGTTAAAGCAGGAAGAGTTTGGGGAGACTTCATATAACTGTGATGCAGCCCTGACATCTTAGTTATCTCAGATAAGAAGTCTCTGAGGCAAGTTCCAACTCTGGACATGAGGGGCAGAAAATACATCAATGCTGGCAATTTTTTTTTCTAGTATGAGTTCTTAGATTATTGAAGACTAGTCTCAGTAATATTCCTCATAGGAGCAATATTTGTTTGAAGATAATAGACTGTAATGGCCCATGGCCACATTGGCAGCTGCATGGACATGGTGGTGTTAATCTTACATTTATGCTGTTTTCATTAGCACCGCTGAAGAAAGTGAAGGAAATCAAGATGATTTCTGCATCAATGGCAAGAAAACCTAAACACTATGATTTTACCCCATCCAGAGATCCTGTGGCTTTAGCTTTGCTTTGGAAGGGGTGGTTGTTTTCCATCACTCTCCTCACATCTTGCAATTGGCAAATATTTAGTAAGCCCTTACTGTGTACTTGACATTATTAGAAGCTATGGTGAGGTTTTGAAGGCATAACCTGCATAATGAGTGACATACTCCTGAAGCCATTATTGGGTCTCAATTATTTTTAGTACTGTAAAGAAATGTTTCATTAAATCCAATCACAGTAACTCCATTTACTTTCAGCCCAATATAGTGAAGTTATCAATGTGTAATGCCTCTCTACATTACAGATAGAAATGCCTAGATAAATATGAGAGACAGTTTGAAACGTAAAAAAATCAATTTTCATAAGGTTACATCTTTTTACCTCTTCATATAAAACATGCTATATTAAAAGAGATTAAATTTTACTCTGTGGAGTAAAATGCAAACACAAAATTATTTTTTTCATTTTTCAGAGCATGCACTGGATTATCATTTATTTATGAGGCTTTTTTAATCTAGAATATATGGAAATCTTTTCTTGAAGCACAATATAATATTGAATTGGGAATGTTGTCTGACAGTTTCCTTCTTATAGTTGCATAGAATGATTCTCCTGTATGAATTTTTTAAGAAACTTCAACATACTCTGCATTTGAAAGGGAAGATGTAGTCGTCATAACCTTGGGGAATCTTTTTAAAAATGGCTTCCCTTCCAGGTCTTCTGTTTCACTAACTTTTCTTCAACAGATAACACCTCTATGATTCTCCAGAACCTGTAAAATGTCTACTTTTCTTCCTTTTATTCAAAATTGAGACTCAACAATGGAAGCTAACCCCAACCCCCGAAAGTTATTGCTGAGTGAAGTATCAAGCTATGGTGGATTTCTGTTTGCTCTTTTTGCACATGTTCCTATTTGGAGATATTGGGCTTCAAAGGACATTATATTGTTTCTTCTAGGGTCACCTAAGGCAACTATATATGAAGAAACTATACACACACACACAAGACACTTAAGATAGTTATACTACTAATTTCTCTTAGTTCATTGAAAAGAAAGGTTTATGCCAATATTGTTTGGACAATTAAATGCTTACTTACATCTTATACTTTGAGCAACTAATTTGAAGATAACAATACTCAATGTATTGACCATTGTTATTCTCATATTATCTTATTTTGAAATTTTATTTTATTTTTTCTCTTTAAAATACAGTTTAAAATTTTTTCATTCTGTGTATTAGTTAGCTGTTGCTGGGTTACAATAATCCCCAAGGCACTGGTTAGTCCACCTGTTGCTTGTTGTGGCCTTGCTTCACTCTTCTTCTAGGGTTCACGCTGAAGGTGGAGTGGTTAGTTAAGGCACATTCTTCCCCTGGTGCTAACTGCTAGCTCCCAATATCCTGTGAAGGCTGGACTCAGACATAGCAGTTCCCATCAATTCATTTGGCCAAAACCAGGTACATGGCCAAATTCCGTTGAGGTATTTTGCATCTTCCAAGGAGGGGAGAAGATGTAAATGAGTATTTGATGAATATTTTCTGTCCAATCTTTTTGATTTAGGAAAAGATTATTTATATATATATATATATATATATATATATATATATATATACACACACACATATATTTTATAGGTAGGATACATACATACGTACATACATACATATGTTTATACATAGGTTGAAATATTTTTCATATATATGCATATATATAGATATAATCTCACTCTGATGTCAGACTTCTTCAGAACTGGACCTCCAACTTTCAACCCCCAAATTCCAGCCCTGTTATGCTAAGTAAAGGGCACCTTCATACCTGGCTCATCATTTAGCTGGTTCATCTTTCATCCAACTACAAATTCACTAATAAGGGAGGTTATACAATCCTGGGTGTGAGTCAACACTTGGAGCTGGACCAGCTAGAATTTAAGGTCAAGTCTTTCCACTTTCCAGGGCTGTGGCCTTGGACAAAATACTTAACCTTTCTGTGCTTTGGTTCCTATAACATATAATTGAGGATGATTGTGTGTCTTCATCGTTTTCATCTTGCTTAAGATATTTTGGGTAATTCTGCCATTCAGAGCTCTGGAGGGCAGTATGTTGGCACTCCCTTTGCAGTCATGGGGAAGCCTCCACTTTGTGAAGAATTTGTTACTAGGGATTGTTGGTAGGACTTTCAGTTTAGCACATGCACTAGTGACCTCATTTGTGCTTGTGCTGTTGCAATTCAGTTTCAGGATTGTACTTAGGCAGGAAGTGTTCAAATATGCTTTTTGCTATCACTTGTACCCTGTAGGCCACAGTTCATTGTTAATTAGTATTTTCATAAGAACATCAGTAATTATAGACTTGGATTTCAAACGAAAAAAAAATAGATCCTTTCTTGAAGAACTGCTATAATGTGTTTACCAATATTTTGACCACTTCCTTCAGAAAGTACTTACATGATGTTTGGCCTTAACACAAGATATATTACACTAAGTAAGTTGTTGCTGATGGATTTTTGCCTTTTCAGCCATTAAAAGTGGGCTGGGGATTTAGCTCAGTGGCATAAGCACTTGCCCGGCAAGCATGAGGTGGTGAGTTTGATCCCCAGTACCACACACACCCACACCCACACACACACAAAAAATTCAACCATTAAAATTAACCTATACTGTTAGTCTCTTTACATTTAATTTTATCTTTAATATAAATATATATATATGAATACCAAATTATATATAGCATGTGTTGTATGTATACGCACACTCCAAATATACAAAGGTAGATACATAGAGACATAGATAGGTAATTATTATGAACCGTTTGAAAGAAATTCATTTCCTGCTATGGGTCGTTTGGACAAAGGTCAATATGCTATGTCAATATTATAAGCAAATGAAAATGAATGCAAGCTCATGGTTTTCAGTGTAGCTTCTTGTACTGCATCTCTATCACTGGGAACACATGCTAAATGCTGCAGAATATCTGTTTCTGAGCAGGTTTAATAGTGAGGGCACAGCCCCATGAGTGAATATCACTTGCAATGCTGTTATAGCTTTGTTGACTATTAAAATTAATGATGGGCTGGCTCTCTTCCTTTTCAGAAGCTTGTTTCACAAATAATAGTAATAATAATAATAATAATAATATCATACTTCTTCTACATTATTTTCTTAGCCCTTTGCATAGTTTTATAGTTGGTTGGTTTTCTTGCCCACTCCATCATGTTTAGTGTTCCACTTTTACTCCTCTTTTCTCTTTTGTTTTCTTTTCATTTTAATCTTTTGGAAATGTTAAAAATCCACTTAATGATTCAGCAATAATTATGCAGCTCTGGCTTTGTTAATATAACTTTATTAAGCACTGGGGATAAAGGGGCAGGCTTTGCTTTGTTTCTAACTCACATCTGAGTCAAAGAAATAGATACTGAAATAAGCTGTACCTGAGTGTGACACGATCTCTTTAAGACATGAAAGACAGAGAATCAGACTGGGAGAGACAGGAAGCACTGACACCCAATTCCCGGAGATATCCAACCATGCTGAAGGACAATTAGAGTTCACCCTGTGAAGTAGGGAGGACTCCTCAGCCTGCAGGATGAGAGGAGGAGAAGGACCCGGGATCTTGGGATCTTCAATTCCATCTTGCTTGAATACAGGCCAAGGGGCAGGAAGCAGAAGATGAGTCTGGGAAGGGAGAGGGACCTCAAGAGGGGTGAAGTGAGGGGAACATAAAGGTGGGATTCCAGGGAAGGGGAGTCAGCCAGGCAATCTCTGAACTTGGCTGTTAAGTTTGGAAGTTGATGGAATAATAAAATAAGAGCATTCTCCTTAAATCTCTTAAAGAGATGCCTGCAACACTCCCGTGCTGTTTTACTTGAAATGAAGGTGTCTTGAAAACTCACTGAATCCAGGGAAAATATCTCCACTTCCTCTACACCACAGACTTTAGTTCTGAATATGAAAGCACCAGGGCTTGCAAGTCTCCTGAATGATGTGCCCAGCTGAGGGGTGATGGGTGCTTCCTGTTTTGTGTGTAGTGCCTGCTTCCCCAACCAGACCTCAAACTCTGAGTGAAAGGGCCACATTTGCAGTTTTCTTTGCCAAAAGAGGAATTAAGTCAATGCTGAGAACCAACTGAACATTGATTTCTTCTGTGATTTTAAATGAGTAACACCTACATGCATCTGAATTAGCCCCTTGGAATTGGGGACTCCTGGCAGAAGTTCAAAGGTGTTGGCTACCAATGGTTCCATCATGGTCAGATTGCCAAATGGAAGGACTGAGCAAATGGCACAGAAATAAGTTCTTTAGCATAAGCACACTTTTCTACAACATTAGCTTTATAATCCCAAAAGCTCTGGCATTCGTAAATTATAGGAGCCACTTTGACACTATCTGGTTTGCAAAGTATGTGAAGGATTTCAAGTTAGAATTCAGCTCCATGGAGAGTGCAGTGGTGAGAAAATGAGGAGAAAGAGCAGTCTTCTGTGAGAAGTTTTTTACATTATTATTCGCTTTAAAATGTCATCGATGATGGCCTTTATTAGGATGCATTCTTCAGTAGAATGTATGCTCTTAACACCTCTGTGCCCCTCCTTCAAACATACCAGCATCCCAGGTGGCATTTCCCCTCCTAAGTCTAGCTGAGTAGATTTCTAAAAAATATCTGTTAACTTA
This sequence comes from Hydrochoerus hydrochaeris, assembly GCA_004027455.1. Taxonomy (NCBI): domain Eukaryota; kingdom Metazoa; phylum Chordata; class Mammalia; order Rodentia; family Hydrochaeridae; genus Hydrochoerus; species Hydrochoerus hydrochaeris. The sequence goes on from PVLA01004934.1 coordinate 74,011, forward strand.
TCATGTGAAAAATCAGCCTTTGGTCTCATTGGAGTTGTTTTGGTGGCTTAAAAAGCATTTTTACATTAGAAGCTTTATTGGAAATCTGGTTTTTAATTGGAGTTGTATCTGTAAAGTACTAGATATGGCACTCCATAACAAGTATTTTAAAGATATTTACAATTCCAGTTTTATAAAGAAAAAAGTTATATATGGTCATTTGAACTAATTGCTAAAATGACACTATGTTAATTAGGTAATTAAAGGTCTTGAGCATGTGGCTATTGTATTCATTGGGCTGGAAGCCAACATTTTCTATAGCTGAGAAAATGGGTTAGCATAATTCAAAATTCAATTGCTGTACCCTTTTTCATATGAATAGATAATACAGAAGGAGTCTTAAATCTGGATTGGAAAAACTAACAGGAACAGGTTTTATTTTAATTGAGTTTTAAAGCACTGCCAGACCAGACCCTCTCATTGTCTTTATAGTTTAACCCTTTGCAACTAAGACTGACCGCTTGGTAGTCTCATGGCATCACATGGTAGTGGACCTGGTAATGGTAATGGTAATGGTAATGGTAATGGTAATGATAATGGTAATGGTGATCTTTCTAGGTTGTTGAGAAACCTCTAGGAGTATGACCTTTACTAACAAGTGCCTTGGCACTCTCTCCCTTCTTTTCCTGTTGGTCATTGGGAATAAAGGCAGCCCAGGGATTAGAGTAGTTATACCAGTGCATTTTATAGGTGTCTTAACTATCAAGGTTATTTGTCAGGAAAATTATCTCTTGTAACACCAAGTTCCTTACCTTTGGATGACAGGATTTAATACAAAAGTTTTCCCTGTACCAACTAATGGTGTAAGTTGATTTCATATCCTTTTATTTTATAAAGTTTTGCTTATCAGGTTTGTCATCCTCTATTTGAAATTAAAATGTGTGGTCTCAAGATGACCTTAAAGTAACTGACCCCCAAATCTAATCACTCCTTGCATCTGTGAAAATCGACAAATATGTCAGGTGTAACTTGCAGCATCGAAACATTGTTTTAAATATTTCATTTGTAGGCGAGACAGAGATCATCTTCAGGTGCGTCTTCTGAGAAGGAGCACTGTGCTTCAACACCTTTGGTCTCTGTGCTCTGTAATCAGCACTCGTTATCTATGGCTTTGTGTGAGCAGAAAATGTATGGTTATATGTTCTGCACGAGTGAATTATTGATTGGATTTACGGCCAGAAGAATGTTCCTAAATGGTCAATACATGGCCAAAGTGAGTCAGGTGAAGGTAAAAATAAAGCAAAATCTATATTTTTGATAGCAATTGCTGCTGGGTTGTGTTATACTTGTCATTTCAGGTTACTGTTGCATATGGATAAAAATGGTAATTATATTAACATAGATGAAAATGTCGCATCAAAACACATTTTGGAAGTATTTGTTTTTTTACATGTCAAGTTTTATTTTTCTAAAACTCATGCTCTTCATGATATTGATATTACCTGACTTACATACATAGTGTTTTGCTGTGTAAGGGGGGGTTCAGAAATTTGTATATATTTATGAAAAACTTCATCTGCAATCCTTATATTTCAGATTATTGACCAATGGCAAGTTACACAAATATCACTTGTCCATTGGCTGGTTTTTTGCCCCCCTTTTTTTATTAGTACATATTTGCAGTTCATGTTTGCAGTTCATAATCATTACATTCATGATAGGAAGTTGATACATACACATTACACATCTTAATTCTTTCTTTATCCACTTTCTGTCTTCTCCCCTCTTCCTCTATCTCTTGGTTCCCTTCCCTTTTGTAACAGTTCTTCTCCCTGTTTTATATATTTATCTTTTTATTTTGACCTTTAACTTACCGATTCCTGATTAGTCCAACCTTGGATTGATACAAGCATCTGTGCTTTGTCATTTCTAGCAAATGGCTGATGACCCCCTGCTTAATGGAGAATGTGTTATGCATAGTTGGAGTTAATAGAGACATCTTTATCAAATAGAGCCGAACTGTGGTTCAGGGATCCCTATTGTGCCCCTGATTGCAAAATCTCCCAGTGACCTATTCGTTCCTGGGTGAGTTAAGTGCTCCCCTATCACTTCCAAACAGTGTATCAATGTTCATTCCACGGATATACTGGCATTTGATTTTGTGCCAGATCTCTGCTAGTTCTGGGGACAAGGAGGGGATGAGAAGCAGGGCCTGTGTCCTCAAAGGTTTGGTCCATGTCCAGTGCACAGTTAACCTGCTCACGATCAGCTTTAGGCAGAGAAATAGGTCTTCACAGAGTGCTGGTGATTTCTGCATTCCCTTCCCTGAGCAGAGCTCTTTCTTGAGTAACAGGAGTTGGTAGAAGTGAATCTTTGATTCTTTTGTTGCTCTTTATCATTTTTTAAAATTTTTATTGGTTCATGTTTGTAGTACAGTGCTGATTTCATTCACCATGGAGAGTTGGTACATGTGCATAACGTATCTTAATTCTTTTTACCTCCATTTCCTTCTCCCTCCGTCTCTTGATCTGATTCCCATTTACAAAAGATCTATTGAACCTCTTGTTCTTGAAGTCTTAGTCCTCACAAGTCTCTTACTTAGAGACTTTAAAGCTGTGTGTTTTGTAGTAACTGGTCTGTGGACCGGCTTTGCCTGGTAGTTCAACCAAAAGAAGAGGTTTTGAGCTAATGTTGGAGCACTGCCTGGTTCTCTTGGTCCTCTGAGAGAGGGCATAGCTGATTGTGCAAAGGGTGTTGGGATTTCAGGTGAAGTTCTGACACTTCTGTCTTGCTTCATACTCTGGCTCCAAAATCCAGCCTACTCAGTGTAATTCGAGTGTAACTTGAGAGCCCCTGCGTCACCCTCAAAGAAACTTACAATCACTTCTTAATGCTTCTCTTAAGGAGACTGTTTTTTTCTGAAGTAGAATCTCCACTCATAAAATGTAGGTTTAGTGGCAAGATATACTTGGCAAACAGTTCTTGAGAAGAGGCCCGGAAATGTCAGGGGGCCCACATGCATCTTCTGAAGCTGGGACTGCTTCAGTGATAACGTAATGATAACGTAAGTGCCTTCAATGTCAAAGCACAAAGCAGGGAAGATCTGGCCCAGGAACCTGTACCCGATGTGGTGTTGGGAATCTACAGGGTTTTGAGTTAAGTGCTTTTGACACACGGAATCAGAAGTCAAGGGCGAAGCTGCCTTTTAAGTGCTCTTTCTGAAGCGTCCACTGCAGATGTAATTGAGCCTCTCAGGTGAAGAGCTTTATTAGAGCAAAGCTGGTTAGTGTTGCATACCTATTTGTGTGAATATTTTAGGCATCCTCACATAACTGCTATGTGACATTGCTGAAGGTCCCCAGCTTTTTTGCTCTTCAACCGTTCAAGAAGGAAAATGCCACTTCAAAAGTATTATATAAGCTATGCCATTCACTGTGATAGGAAGCAGCTCATGTCTTCCCTGTGTGATCAGGGTATGTAATTATAAAGTTATTGATGTGTTTATTTTCCATCTTATATACCAAACTATAAGATTCATGAAGCCCAGGACCATGTCTGATTTGATAGTTTCCGCTTCCACAGCATGAATACAAGGCCTGGCATAATCATTGTCCATTGTCATCATTTTTATCATCACTATCCCTGTAGTTAGTATTTGCTCTACACAGTATGTCAGAGACTACAAGAAAGGCTTTCTATGAATTATTTCCAACCATAAATACAAAAGTCAAAAGCAAATTGACCAAGAGGAAAAATGCATTTTGGATTCCAAACACTTGGTCCTACAACATCAATGTACTGATCTCTAGACAGTAGGGAAGGAAAGTACCACAGCACTGAAACTGTTGCTTTCCATTTTTTCATCAGTTGAAGTAGAATAGTAATTCCTATCCACTAAGTTCACAGGGAAGATTAAACACAAAGATTGGTCAAAGTCCAGCCTGCAGTGGAAGCCAACACAAAGAGTGGAGGTGTGATTTTTATATGTGTTATAAAGTTTGAGAGGGGGGCCTGCTGTTGAGTGAAAGAAGCCAGGCACTTCCCAGAGTACATATTCTATTTTGTACATATGTATCTTGTGTAAAGGTCAAAGGCAACCAGCAATTCTCTACAAGAGAGAAGTCAGAATAGTCGCCAACTTGCTGAATGTGGGGATCTTTTGGGGGGCTCAATTCTGGGCATCAAATCTGTATTCTTTCAGATACTATCAGTGAGGTATATCCCCAGCCAAGGTGTAATCGTAGCACACCTGAGGGGACCCTTGCGGCATCCTAAGAGTGCTTTGCATATTGACTTGTTGACATGATGATACAGGTGTGTGCACATGTAAATGTTTCATCCAGCTGAACACTCAGTATTTGTGTATTTCTATATATACCAATAATTCCTCCAAAAATGTCCATGCTTTGAGAGAATGCTCCTCTTGCCTCAGTCAGTCACAGAGTAGGTTTCTTCAAACGCTGAGGTCCCTGGGCTGATGGTAATGATGTGAGAGGCTGACATGACCTCCTGGCCTACTTTCCCATTCTGCTGAGGCCTCTGGCCCTGGCCTTTTCAAAGGCATTTATGGACCTGTTACTCAAAACCTGAACCTAAAAAGAAATTGTTCAGCCATGTCCCTGCGACCTAAATATAGTGTCAGATTTACAAGGCTGTAGTTCTGACCTGGGCTATTTCTGACCATAGGGACAGCTTAAAATGTGTGGCTCATAAAAAGTAACCTGCAAACTCAGGCCAAATGTTGGTCTATTTAGGACAAGAGGAGACCCAGGCCTTGAGAGCAGTTCTTGCTGAAGTAGGCTGCTAAACTGAATGGAGACCATTGTTCTGGCTGCAGGAGCCCAGGAATTCTTCAGCATTCTGTCCCATTGGGGATGGAACTCTGGGCTGTGGGAGCCACTGATCAACTCCATAAAACTGCATGTACTCATGGGCCTCCAGCTAGATCTTTGATGGCCAGGCAGGCTTGGGATTAAGTTAGTGGCCACAAGGAAACCCTGTGTGTCTAGTATCCTTCCCTTCTCTTCATCTCCATGGTTAGGACTCCTTGACTCAGTATTCTGTTTATGTCTCTTCACAGCATAGTCTGTCTTTTTTTGCTCAGCTCAAGCATAGCAGCACCCTCTTTAGAGGCCGGGATCCTACCGCTTCCTGTCCACCTAGGCATGGACACATTCACAGTTGTCATGATACTCCTTGGCCTGCTTCATCAGGGTCAGTGACATCACTCACCTTCTGGAATCTCTCACTATCTTCTGCTCCATCCAAGCTGCAGCTCTTCCTTCCCTTAAGATGTTTGTTCTCACGTTCCTCATGAAATGATCTCTCTAGTAACCTGAGCCCAGATAAGTTTTCCTGTGTCTCAGTTTCCTTGCTTCCTTATAAGGTGGGGAATAGCTCCATTTATTTTTGTCTCTCTAGTTGAACACCAGTTGTCATCTGTGGTGCCTTTCACATATCACTTGCTCTATTCGATGCTGTTCTCATTATCTAATTTAATTTCCCAGCAACGTTATGCACCTTATCCTCAAATTCGAACTGAGAAAATGGTGACTGTAAGGAATTAAATAACTTGCTGAGGGTGACCAGGTCAGACTTTTAATATTGGGGATACCTAACATTTATGGAGTGCCAATTGCATGTTTGAGACTGTGCTAAACTTTTCATATAGGTAATTGTTTTCCTGTTCCATCTTTACCATAACCCTGTGATGAAGGTACCATTATCACTTTTTTGCATAGGGGAATTTTGATATAGACTGGTTAAGTAATGTACCCAACATCATCCATGTAAACTGTTGGATCCTTAATTTCAAACTCAGATTTCTGGAGTAAAAAATTTATGCTATTTCCACTATACACAGTGCATCCCCTTTTATCCTTGATTGCAAATTCCTTTCCTTTATTTTGGTTATGGTAAAGATGGAACAGGAAAACAATTACCAGATACTATCCTAAGATTTTACAGTATCTGCATTTGAAAATCGCTGTTGTCATGAGGTAAGCCTGAGATTCGATAATGGCATCATACTGCTAACATTCTTTTAAAATTTTCATAACATTCAAAGAAAGCAACAAAATGGAGCACAGCTCTCCAATAAGAATTTTAAAAAACAACAGTCCAGCAACTCTTCTACTGAGTTTTATCATCATCCCATTCATAATTGATTCCAAACTTGCATGAATCTTTCAAGATAAGTGTCTTATTGATTATCCTGAAAACAAGTGATCACTTGGCATCCTGAGGTTCCCTCACCACCCTCCCCGGGTTACAGTAAATAGAGATGTTGATCAGAAGAAATGTCACTCTTCATTGGCATTGGACACATGGGGCATTTTGAGGCTCAGGTATGGGGTGGAAGCAGCCCAAATAGAGAAGTGCTTGATCAAGGCCACTGCCTAGTTCTGTAGACAAGTCTTAAACTGTTAGCTGATCCTTGTGCCAGGTCTGCTTCCTGGCAAATATACAAAGTATCCCAGTTAATACTAGCTCTGCTATCCAGCCAGGTAAATGGACAAACGGGAACGTTTTCCCGGGTGGCTCCATTCCAGCAACCGAAGCTTATGAACTCCCCTCCTGATGAAAGTTGCCCTAAGCTTAAACAGGTTGGGCACTTTTCCCACTCTTGGTATTTGAGTGGAATTAATGAAGATTCAGGCCATTGCTGTAGATGAGCAATCTGATTTCTTGAGATTGCCATCAGTGAAAGACTTTGTCTTTACCTGGTGAGGTAGGATATGGCTTACTCTGTAACCAAATGAGCCTTACTGCAAAGAAACACTGCCCTTTCTTGGCCTCAAAGGTGTTTTTGAAGTGGTCTCTGTAACTTATTTGATGCAGATTATGAACACGGGGGAAACACTGTTTGCAAGAATGATGAATCTTACAAAAACCATCTGAATAATCAGTTAGTCCAGTCTTTTTCTAAATGAAGACACAGAGGCTTAGAGAAAGTGAGGTCACACAGTCCCTTGGACTGATTCCTCTTGAGTCTTTGTCTAGTGTTCATTCCTGCTTGTGGTGTCCCAGGTACCTCTGAATGCCATTAACATATATAAAGAGCATGTCATGGTTCATTTAGTGTCACTTCACAGCACCTGCCACCCGTGAGGTACTGACAGCTAGTGAGGATGAGGGTGAGGATGAGGCTGAGGATGAAGATGGGGAAGTGGAGTCAGGAGAAGGAAGAGACAACCATGGCCTTCTCTGCAATAATCTGACCACTGTCTCTTAGTCCCAGTCCATACTATTTAGTAGCCACTATCCAAAGTTTCTTTCTGAGGACATGGCCACCACTCTGAGATAGTTTCCTTAGGTGACGCATCCACTGTGTCTTGACTTTGATTCCCTCACACTTGTCCTTGTCTCTCCTCCAACCAAGTCCATTTACAATGGCAATCAAGTTTTGGCAGCAGTGAGCCTAGTATTTCTGTTGGGACCTTATTTTTTAGGGTTTCCTATTATAACCCTCAAGAAAGGAACAGATGGAGAAAAGTGAAAGGAATAGAACAGAAAAACAGAAGTTACGAATGTTTTGGGCCTTTTTTTATTGATCCTCCTTGATGACAGCTAGGCCTCCTGTTTGCCCAATGGTGGTTTTACTAACAGTCATTTCATCCCCAGTGCTTGTGAGTGGGACTGGTGGCTGCTTTCCTGAGTACCACAGTGGGCCTCTGCCCCACTCTACCATGCCTTCCTTCACCATTGTCCCCAGCCTCCTGGGGCCCCTGCTTACCCCAAAGGAGCTACCATGGTCAGTTCGTTGCTTAAACACTGGGCAGAGCGTATAGATAACCAGTAATTAGGCGGTCACGTGCCACAGTGTCCTGTAAAGACAGACTTACGAAAGCAAAAATAGAACTTGGAGTATGTAACTCTTCACTTTCTTTTACTTCCCCTTATTTAATTGTTTCATCACCAGTCTTTGGCTTATTTATTTATTTATTTATTTATTTTGTGCTGGACCTCAAGTTGCCAGGCAGGTGCTGTGCCACTGAGCTATATCCCCAACCCTTGTGGATGTTTACTTACTTCCTTCTTTTCATTTCCATAGCATGTGAAATGTGAAGCTTTAATCCTGGTGTTTCTGCTTAGCTAGAAGAAAATATTTTAAAATCTTAAGGAGTGAGGGTCTTTGCATATGGTGTTGGTACTTGCTGGCATTTTTCAGGAAGATTTCTATTTCTTCTTGAAGTCTATTAGTTGGCAGATTTTGTGTTTCTTCTATGTGTCAGACTGTGGGATAGGTCCTGGGATCATAGAAATAAGTGAAACTGTTCCCACACCTAGGAAAGCAGCTTGAAGGTATGAGGGCTCATAATGAAGAACAGGGGAGACGTGAGTGTGGGGATCGCTCTCATGGTACCAAGTTTGCACCCATGTGAGGACAGGTTCAGTGGGGCAGTGGTGGTCAGGAAAGGTGTGAGAAATGCCCTTCAGCTCTAGTGTCACCTGAGCTGCTTGCTGAGGACTAAATAGGATTGTCCTAGTTGGGGAGGAAGGGGAGATTTTCCAGGGAGCAAACCAGACAAGAAAAATGGAAAGCACCAAGTGCATTTCTTGATAAATGGCAGCACTAGGTGCAGAGGAAGCACAGCCAGGCTCTGCTGTGGTTTGCGTGTTCAGCCTGAGAGAAGCGTCTTCTAACTCAGTAAAACAGCCTGAAATCCAAAGCCTTTGAAGAGAGGAAGTGTGGAGAGGACGTGTCTTGTACATTACATGAAGGAGCCTCAAGGTCGAGTGGAGCAGATCAATACCAGTTCTGGTGGGTTTCATTTGCACAGCTGATTTTTAGCGGATCATGGTGAAAGTGCAGGTGGGAGGTGGCCCGTGATGGAAGCAGTGGAGTGGGCAGGAATGCACAGAGCTTGGCGGCTGCAGGTCTCCCTTTTCCTCCTAAGGTGGGGTCTGCACGTGTAAAAGGGAGGTGCAAGGCCCCTTCTCTCCTCAGTGGAGACACTCTGGACTGCATAAAGCAAACAGCTCAATTTGCTGTGACTCCAATAACGTGAAAAAGTTTATCTCACTCAGCCTAAAGTAGAGACATAGGGTCACAGAGGTGGCGCATTGTGATCTGTGATTCCCTGTCAGCTTTTTCTGCAAAATGAAGCTCCTTTCCCCATTTCTTCAAGAGAGATGCAACCTTCCAGACATCATAATCAGATGACGTATTGCTGCAGGAAAAAGACTCTGTCTCTCCCTGTGTGTCTCCTTTGGGAATGAGGGGACCTTTCCCAGATCCCTTCGTTAGACTTTGCGTGACAGGCTGTGCTGAGTGCCTGTAGTGGCGTATCAGGAGCCACTACAATTAGAACTCGGGGCACTGAAGATTCACAGGCAGCATGTGACTGTCCTTCTCCGAACATCCATCTTCCCTCACCGCCCCCCAATATTCCCCTTCTGACACCGCTTTCACCTATAGCTCCCGATTTATAGTCCTTATTAAAAGACTGACATGATAGACACATTTGACACCAGAAACCTGGGTTTTGAATTCATCACTGTAAATTTAGATCAACTCCCAGTATCTCAGTTTACCAGGCTGTGCAATGAGGGCAATCTGCCCATCTTTTGTGTTTTGGGGAGAACAAGCTAAAATAACCAGCTTAAAGCAGCTGATCCTAGAACCGGCCTCCCAAAGAGGGAGGTTGACCTTGGCTAGACTGGACCAGGTTGCCTGGTGTTGTTGACCTCGTATGATGAGAGTTGGCAACAGACCTGAGAGCAGAGTGACTGCGGAGCTTCCCTGAGCTCCTGCTGCCTCTGTTTTCTAGAAAACAGCCGCTGACCATTCACCTTACGAATGGTCAAGTGACTATGACCACGAGTGTTTGTAACAATGAGCCTATTGACTTCTTATTTCAATACATATCCAGATTTATTATCCCTCAAGGTAAGCATCGATTTTACCTTTGTCTCTGTCAATATTTACCTCTGAGGTCAATATATGTGGATATTCACCTCAGCTTCAGTCAATATCCATTCCGTATTACAATATATGATATACACATGTGAAAATAAAGCATACTGTAGTATAAAAATAGGCTGGTAGTCAAGGAAACTTCTTGTATAATGGATGTGTTTCTGTTCCATTTCATTGTTTTTACCGTGTCACTGTTAAGAGGTCAGATCCTTTCTTGCTAAGTAGAATGTAGGTGTTTTCTGCCAGTACTTGGGACTTGGGAAGGGCAGCACAATATCAAAATAGTCTAAGGATATTGAGCTATATAATTTCTTGAGAGCTCCTGAATTAAATTATAGCCATAAAAACATATGCATGCAGCAGATTATGAAGTAGATGAGAGCAGGAGTGGGGCTGGGGGTAGGAGGAAGAAGACATGGAATTGCCTCTTTTTCATTGTCATTACTGCTAGAGTTGGAAAATAAGACCAGGCACGTTGTGCAGCCTCAATTGGAGGCCAGGTAGGGACACAAAGAATTGTGTTTGGCTGCTGCTGCTGAGAACCCAGCTAGGGTGGCAAATTCTTTCACACAGAAGAATAGAAACGGGTCCAGAGCCACTGTGACCATTCCGCAGTCATTCGGGATCCAGGCCCCTTCTCCACTTCTGCTTTGTGATTCTACTTCAATCTGCAGTGTCCTCATCTGGTCCAAAAGGTCCAGGCAGCATGAACAGAAAAGAAGGGAAGAAGACCAACCTCCTCCCTTCCATGGAACCTTCTGAGATGTCCCACCTAAGGCTGCTTCCTTCTCCTTGGGAATGACTTGGTCACTGAACCTAAATCGCTGCTGGGTTGAGAAGTGTGGCCTTCAGTCCTGACCCCAGCGTGCCTAGATACTCTGGAGCCAAAAAAAAAGGAACAAGAGACATTTTTCTTCAACACTTCTCAGTTTTGCTGCCCATCCTAAGTCTCTTGAGTTTCTCTTTATTCTGTTTTTAATTTTTTTTTATTGTTGCAACTAAAGTTTTGCCTGCCTGGCATCTCTTCCCATCACATGGGTACCACTTATGCTACCCCACTTCCCTTTGTGATGTGCCATTCTCTCTGCCTGGCAGAGATGGAATGGTCCATCATTAAACCTCTACTACTACCATCAGCTAGAGTGGCCCAGATGTGACCCACACAGCCACGGAGCCTGGCCCCAGTGCAGGATGGAGGATGAGAATACATAAAGATGGGGTGCTGTGTACCCTCCTCAGGCTTTTTCTACTGCAGCTTTCCATTTCACTTTGCAGCCCTCTGTGCCCCCTGCACAGACCCTTGGGCTCTACCATGTGGCGGCATCTCCAGATTAATGGAGCAAAGCTTTCTGTTGTAGAAAAAATATTGCAACAGAGCCTGAAAAACAATCAAAGAAGGACAGGGATGAGACGAGCCAGAGCCTGCAAACTTGAAAGCCCAGAATACCCATGAGCCCTTGGGTCAGCCAGTCTACTCACTTATAAGCTGCAGAGGAATGAAGGATCTCTGGGTGTCCTCCCCAGCTGTTTGAGTGGGAAGTGGGTGACCACTTTTTGCTTCTGAATCTCACTATTGTCACAACCAGCTTGTGTAATCAGTAACACTCTGGAAGTCTCAGTTTCTTCTCCCAACAAGTGGGAAAATATCGATTTGAAAATGAATCGTGACATTTATAAAGTCCCCAGCAAGAGCATTTTAAAGTCACTAGCCAACTTCTTCTCCTGTCTATTCATGCCCATCTGTTAACCTGTCCTCAGCTTATCCCTGTGAATCCTTAGGGCCTTCTTACCTATATATGAAGCCAAGCCTCATACATCTGTGTGCACATCAATTCCTTTTACCCCATGCAGCGCTGCAAAGTCAGTCCTGGAGGTTTCCCCAAGCTCTTCTCAGCAGTCTGTAACAGCAAAACCCGGGCCAGCTCTTCCTTTGCACTGGCCGTGGTGAAATACGCTTTTAACTCTGTTACTTGACTCTGGACAAAGAAGGCTGGAATACTAAGTCTCTTAGCTTGTTTAGTCCAGAAGGCACACAGCTTACCCCATCCACCCTGCAGGATCCAATGTCATAAGCAGTCTAGATCTCCCACTTAGCACACCTACCCCTTCAGCTGATACAAGCCACAGCCTTCCTACCTCCTCCTCCTTATTTCTGGAAGCGTCTGATATTCCTGGTAGAGTGGTGCATGCTGCATTAAAGGCGCCTGGGGCATCACTTGGGAAACTTGATATCCAGCAGGTGTCTAATAGATATCTAATAGGTTATCATGGGCACACTTGGCTCCTTTGCCCGCTTTACCCCCTTTTACAACTCAAAGGCTACCTCTAACTTGATAATAATTTAAGTTTTTATTTATTTATTTAGCATTCAGAGAATTCTACAGCCCCTTGGGATGTAAACTAAAGCAATTTCATTTTCATAGTTTCTTTGTTTCAAATCCCTCATTGTTTATTTAAATAGCAGCGAATGCATACTGCAAGTAAAGAATTATAATGAAGCAAACAAGAAGGACTGGTCTCTCAGGAAAGCAGCGATTTCCTCCCATAGTAACCCCATCCTTACTGTCAGAGGTCTGTGGAAAAGAGCTCCAGTACAGAGAGTCAACCATGTTTGGGGAAAGAATGCTTCACCCTGAGGCCAGTCTCCGGGCTCAGGATGTGGGGCAGGCAGTGTTGCCACATCAGAGGTGGTTGCAGAACAGGACTTGGCAAACCCTGCAGAAGCTGCTACAGAGTTTCAGCTTCATCCTTCCTGCCACCAGCTACTGCTGTAGGAGAGTGGAGTTGAATAGCCTATCCCAGCAGAAAGCCCAGCCATAGTGAGGGAGGGGCCAAGGGCGAATGGAGGACAAGGGGAACTGGAAAAGCTTCCTTTTCTCTTTCTCACACCTGGAACTCACCCACCTTGAGAGTTTTCTCCTTGGTTACTTCCATCCTGCAGCTGGCAGCCACAAGCCCCCTGCCTCCCATCAGCGTGCACAAGTGTGCATACACACGGTACTTTGGTTGGGACCTTATGTCCATCAGGGGATCCTCAAAGTGAACATGGTCATCAGACCATGGTATGAGGTCACATTTCTTAGCCCTGAGGTCCTCAGACTATGCCCCCGTCCCTCTTGTCCACCTCTCAGAGGTAGGCAGTGTCCTTGAGAAGGAACAGAGGCAGGGCCACCTATCTCTTCTAGTAGGGATCCCTGGGTGGTACTCAGAGTGACTCTGAAGTGGAATCTGAATTCCATCAAGCAGGAAACTGAGCGGCAATGTTCAAGTAGAGTAAAATGTTTACTAAGAAGGTAAAACAATGCTAAATTATGGGGCTATGAATAGTTTTTCATTCTTTGTTCTTTCTGCTCATTTCTCATGCTCAGAGTTTCTTCAGTCATACAGGATTGTGTTTGAAATGCACGGTGAATGTTTCAATTTTAAAAATAAATGATGGTTAATCTCCCCCAAAATACTCCCTCTTTCTTTGAACGTATTTGTCTCATCATTCTTGCGAGTTTCTGAAGTGGTTCTGGACGTCTTCTTTTGTGAGTGTCTTTTAAGGGGAATGCTGCTGCCAAGTGTCTTCCAATGGAAAGACAGGCTTGTGGAAGAACCATACTGTGTCTTCATCTACCTTATTCACCAGATCTGGTACTATGTGACTTCTTGCTCTTTGCTCAAGTTAAGATGATCATTATGTTTTGAGTTGACTAAGGACATTGAGGCAGCCAGGACAATGCCATTAATGGTACTCATGAAAAAGAACTTCCAAAACTGCTTCCGGAAGTGTTGAAAATGATGGGATAACTGTGTTCAAAGCCAGAGAGACTGTGTTTTACTGTAATGTGTCTTTCACTGCAATGCTTTTTAAAATTAAACGTTCACTGTATCTTTTGATCATGCCTTACATACATCCATATATATAAATATACATATGTACATATAGAGATATGTAACTGTACACAATACATTTTTAACAAAAAATGTGAATTTGGAATATAAAATACAAAAAAAAAATCCATAGTTTCTCTGCAGGGTTATATACTTTGCATTCACCATCTTCATTTTTCCTTTGGTTCTGTGGAGTAAATGTACTTTGAAATCCTGCCTGCCAGGTTCTGTGCAGGACCTGGGTCTGCAGGGCTCACTTGCCATGGTCTTGGCCTTCAGGAACATATCATGTGGTGGGAAAGGTGTGCATTGATTAAGATGGGTCAAGGTTACAGCGAGGTGATGCAGGATCTATAGACACTCAGAGCAGGAATAGCTGGCCCCTTGGAGGTGCTAGGGTGGCTTCTGAGAATGAGGTTGGTAGCGAGGTGAAGGATAAGCAAGGACCAATCAGCTAAAGTAGAGGAGACCCAGAACTCTGAAACTTGCTGGAGTCCAGGCCCTTCTTGGGGGAGGGCACAGACTCTGTCATTAGAGGTCAGGTGGAAGACTCCACTGGGACAGTAACAGGGCGAAAGAAAGTAGAGGACAAACTCTTTTTCATTAATTAAAGGAAGGGTGCATGGTGAATGCATATCCAGAAACCCCTGAAATCTTAGAAATCAGCAGGAGTTCTGCTCCTCTGATCTTCACTCTGATCTCAGCAGGGATGGGGGCTGGCACAGAGAGGTGGGAATCTCACACACACACACACACACATCATCATCATCATCATCATCATCATCATCATCATCATCAGCCTGATCTAGGCACCCACCCCTGCCTACCCTAAGCCTTTCTCAGTAAACCTTCAGTTCAAGGGATATCTACATCCTGCTACGGAGATGCAGTTTAAAGACAAATGCTTTGAACATTTCGCAGTCCCCCCTACTATATGATTTCTTGTCCTCTATGCTCTCATACATAGAAAGTCTGAAGCTACCAGCGGGTCCAGGTGCTTAGTCTGAAAGCTATTGTATAAAGCTGACTCCTAACTAATGCTATGTATGACTTTTCAGAGGGAAAATAGCTTAGCATGCCCTCCATAGAGTGGACTCAGAGACCCGTGAACTTTTGTGATATGCATAAAACCTGTTTCCATTGCTTTCTTGCTGTCTAATATATCCATCCATCTATCTATCCATCCATCCATCCATTAAACAGTACTGTTAGCACCTATAGTGTGCCAGGCATTGGACTTAGTGCCATATACATGACTAATTTATGTATTTGGGTTCTTTTTACACATTGCAATGCTTTTATCAACAATTTTTTTTTTGCCTGCATTAAGGAGGAATTTCAATGCTGTACAGTTTTCTAAATGATGCCCCTGGTCCAGTACCTAACACCCACCTACCCCAATCTTCACAGATTCTGCCATACACATTGCTCTCTGCATTCAGAAATAGTGCTGGTGACCTGTTTCAAGAAAGGTTGAAAAGCCAACACTTAGATTTTTCTGGCAACCTTCAAATTAACCTCATTAGGCTTGCTTTATTTATTTTCTTTCATCTTTCATGCTTTTATGCTTTCCAAACCCCTAAATTGGGCTATTACAGTGATCTTCTATAGCGTGACTCAATAGTCAATACTTGTTTAATAGGAATCACAATGTGTGAGTTTATAATATATATATTTTCCACGAATATACTGAATGTTTGCCAAGCACTCTCCCCCCATTTTTCCTTTTTAAATTCAGAAATTTCTAGTTGTGTTTATTCCCCTCGTCAGCATACTTTATCATATCAAAGCCTTTTCAGACACTGTAAAACTACTGAGTTATGTTTGGGTCGTGTTTTGCGGTATGCCCTTTAATACTGTAGCTTTAGAAATGCAATTTTCAGCCTCTGCTTATTAGAATATGATAAAGTATTCCTGGTCTATGTCCAGCTCCACTAATCTCCAGACTGTGCTTCATGAATTAAGCATGAAGATTTTAGTCAATGTGCTTTCAAAGACCAATGTTTAGGGAATCATGGATTTTCTACAAGCTGAGGGAGAAATCTATAATAGGAGGAACTGATTTTCAAACATCATATTCCCAAGAATGAAATGACCAGTTCTGGCCCAGAGACAGAAAATATTTCACTATCAGACTATTCTAGAACCAGTTAAAACCACATTGTATGATTTAGTTTATTAAAGGGATGGTGTTTTAAAATATGTAAGACCAACTATCACACAGGAGGATTTCAAATGATTGCTTATTTTGGGAAGCTCGTAGATTGGATTCACATCAAAAGGGGAATGCAAATTGAATTTATAAGGTATTATTACTTTTCCCCTCTTCTTTGCTACCTCTTGCACATTTTGGTTTATTTTACTTTATGTAATCCAGCAAATAGCCAGAGATCTCTTTCCAGAGAGAGATATCCTCCTTGGAGAGACTTTAAGCACCCACCTGCAGTCTTAACCAAGTCACATCATGGGTAGAGGGAGACCCCATTGGCTCTCTTGGGTTGGTATGTTTCAGGATTCCCCACAGCAGATGCTTTGAAAGCAAATCTCCTTGGGGTATCAGAGCAGTGGGTGAAGGTGGAACATCTCTTCACTAAAATGCAAAGGGAGTTGACTTCACAACTTCTGTGAGGATCCTGGCAAGGGCCCTAGGACTGTGTGGGTCACAGAGTCTTTCTTCCCTGTTTGAGAGACCTCATCTGTTCTCCTCAGTCACCTCCACAAGCATTACTACCTTCCATTGAACATCTAAGTCAGACCTGTGTTATGCATTTGACCTTCGTAGCTCATGCCAGTCCCTGTTTGTCAACATGGCAGCTGAGGCATGGACAATCTAGTGACTTATTTAGGCAGTGGGAAGGTGGAGAGTTGACATTGAAGCCCAGCTTTGTCATTCCCCTAAGTCTAAACAATCAGACCACACATGGGGCTCACAGAAGCCTGTGCATGTCCATCAGTGTCAGATGAGGATTGGACACCAACTGCAGCTGACCGCTGCCCTGGGCCAGGCTCCAGTGGTTGCTGATGGAGACTCATCCCCTCCTCCAGTTCGGAGATCAAGACAGAAATGTAAATCATCTCCAATTAGGGGGCTGCATCTTGAACATTTTCCTTTTGAGGAAGACAGGAAAATTCTCAGCTCATCTGCTTTATCTGTGAACCTGCAGGTTTTCTCAGGGGCTTTAAATTAATCAGTCAATCCACAAACATTGAACTGAATCTCTACCTTAGGCTTGAGACTCTGCAAAGTGCTTTAAATGGGAAGGAACCAAAGGGCCTGCTGCCCCGCCCCCGCCATAGCCCAAGGCTGCCTGCTCTGGCTAGGGAATTAGCTGTCAGTTCAATCACACAGCCCCTCTGACTGCTGTTTTTCACTAAACTGGCCCTGTAGACAGCTCTGGTCAGCTCTGGTCATGTGTAGACATAGCATCAGATGGCGAACTTCCATGTGCTCTCCAGGCCTCACCTTTTAATCGTTTGTGACACAGTTTTATGAGAAATACAGCAAAACCCAACCCTGTCAATCACCACATGCTCCTGAATCTCAGAGCAGCCCATGAAGTCACAAGAGCCCAAGGGCATCTCCCCAGACACTAGGGCCCAGGAAGTGCAGCCTGGGCAGGGAGACAGAAGGAAACGCTGCCCATGATGTCGGCTGGCACGGAAGTCTTTTAAGGGGCCTCAGTCCCCAAACTCTGGGTCTTACCCACATGCTATGGACAATGATAAGTGACAGTGGCCAAACCCCACGGTATTTTTAGGACAATAGGCAATGTGGGTTACCTTTAGGCTAATGTCAACAAGAGAAATGGGCCATGTAGAGACTCTGAAAACCTAGAGGGGAACCCAGGTGAGTTTAACATGTTTTCTAACTGCATTGGGCCAATTTTCCATGCTCTGGGGATGAGGACAGGGGCAGGTGGCAGCAGGTAACATCTGCTAGGAGCCACTGTCCTTGAGTTGTGCTGCTGCAGTCTGGTGAGAGCTAGTCAGTGGCAGAACTGAAACTAGCATCTTGTGGATTCAAGGTAAACTGTAGCAGAGAACCCTGCCCTGAAACTAAAGCAGCATCAGCTCTGGACACAGGACTCCAAGACATTTCTGGATCTGACTCCTCTGAACAGCCAACTCATTCAGTTCTTTGAAGCAGATGTTGCGATCAGACCTGAGGTCACTGTGGGTGACTCAAGCCCGTCTCTGGGACCACGGAGAAGCCTGCGCTAGCTGAAGGCAGCCCAGAGCTTGCAGATGACTCTGCAGCTCTGGACAGACAAGGAAGACGGAAGGGTGCCACTCTTCCTTCAGACTACGGCCACCCACCTGTCATCATAAGAAGGCATCACTGCAATTGGTTTCCACCAAATGCCCTGGGCCCACGGTGTGCATGTGTATTGTGTGTGTGTGTGTGTGTGTGTGTGTGTGTGTGCGCGCTCTGACTTTACAGAAGAGCCTCCAGGACCCAGGGAGTGTAAGTGACTACCAAGATCATGTGGCTCCCAACTTGACAGGGCTGGAGAGGCAGATCAAGCTTAGCCTCACTCCTACTCAAAACCCAGCATTCCTCACCAAGACCCCATTCTTATCCATGCCACCACCCTACTGGGATCTACCAGGAAGGGGCTGGGCCCCCACTTGCCTGTTGGAGTGTTACTGAAAAGCTGGGCTCTCTGGACAGCTTGGACCAAGATTTGCCCCCAGGGAAAGGAAGAAGGACAGAGAGGCTTGGGAGCTGGCCTGCCCTCCTTGCCCAGGGAGCAGGAATTCCCTAGCAGAGAGCAGTCAGGAGAACAGACTATATTTTTCCAAGCAATTATTGACCCACACTCGCCGCCCCCTCCATTTTCCAAATTATAATTTCTTTTTACAATAGCACTTTCCGTCAAAGGGGAAGAAATAGCTTTACCCATGGTGTAAAATATATACTTTCTAATGTAAATCAAGAAGCTATTAATAGCGTAATAAGAACACAGTAGTATATTAATTGATGAAAATTGCAGAGTGGAATATTCATAATCAGCAGCCGTCTTTGGAAGAAACAAAAGATTAAGTTAGGGAGACAGTAATGGTATTGTTAGCAGGCTATTTCAGTGATTTTCTCTGCAGAAGAGTAGAGAAAGGTGAAATTCCAACTGGGAATATTAGACTATGCAGATTGCCACTCAGGGGCATTTGGCTCTGTTTAAACTGCCGAGCCCTGCTTTGCCTTATGATCCGGTTATTTTATTAGTGAAATCATTGCGTGTTTCATTTTGCTACAGTAATAGCACAATGTCTGTCTAACAATAAATTATAGAATCAGGCAAACAATGGTTTTGTATTTGGGATACAATGAAATATCTTATTAAAATGCAGACTTCCTCAGGTTCCTGAAATTAGAGTCTTATTTTAAAAAGATTCCTTTGGGCTTAATACACTGGTTTGTGCTAATTATGTTAATAGAATCACTTTTTTGTCAGCTCATAGAGAGGACTGTGGGAGTTACCTGTTTCTTTAGGATTTTCCCATTCATATTTCACCATCGTGTTCTCTTCTAGATAGATCTTATTGGCTCAGCAGCAGCAGCAAAAAGCATCCTGCTAGTAGCATCATTTCCTTGTATGCAAAAGATAAACTGAGATCTGAAGCAGACCTGTCCTTCCCACCAGCTTTTTCATGAGGTGTTCTGCTGTGATACTTGGCATGATATAATAGTGAAATTAATAATGTTATAGCTGTTTAATGACCACGTTACTGTATGCTGGGCACCAGATGAAGCCATTTGCACAGTTTATCTTTTGGGCCCTCATTGAAGCCTGCTCTGGTAGGTCCAGGCATTAGGTGCATTTTACAGAAGAGAAGACTGAGGCTCCAAGAAATTCAGTGATCTTCCCAGGGTACCTAGGCTGGCCAGTATTACACTGCAAGTGAGTATCAGTTTTCCAGCCTGCATACTTTTCACTCGTCCCTGCAGATGAAGTTTCCTTGTTTTCTCATTTCATTGGCGAAAACCTCCCTCTCTTCTTGTATTCGGCAAGATTTAGTGCTCTGCATTTTGCCAGTCTCCAACATGTTTTCAGAACTTGTGAATGGGGTCAGTGAACACAGTGCAGAAGAGCAGAGGTTGGGTCAGGGAGAAGTCTGTATTAGCTTTGACCAGCCAGGCCTCTGCAAATGACTCCGTGGCTCTGGACAGACAGGAAAGAGGGCAGGACACTACCTTCCTTCCACACCACTGACCTGCCACTATAAGAAGTGCTGTTTCTGTCTGTTTTCCCTTCCAGCTGCAGTTTATTAAGCTTTTGTCATGGGCCAGGCTCTGTGCTATGTGTCTGATGTCCACACCTCATCTCCTGATGCTCCTCTGCCTCAGTGAGAGAGGTGCTGCTGCTGTTTTTGCTGCACTGATAAGAGTCTGAAGCTGAAAAGTATGCAGGCTGGAAAACTGAGACTCACTTGCAGTGTAATATTGGCCAGCCTAGGTACCTTGGGAAGATCACTGAATTTCTTGGAGCCTCAGTCTTCTCTTCTGTAAAAGTAAGCACTCAGGTTGTCAGCTGGTGACTGGGGGAGCTGAGATCACAGCTCAGGCCTGACTGACCCCAGAGCCTGCCCCCGTCCAGGCTCACCTGCGCCATGCAGACCCTTTGTTCAAGGTCAGAAAAGAGCTCCACTGCGTGGACACAGAAAATGCTAGCCACTGAGCCCAGGGAGGAGCTGGTACCCTGAGGAGTTGAAAGGAACGTCTCTGTTGCTCATCTGGTTGGGCCCATGGGGTTGGGATGGTGACACACAAGTGACCAATTGTTATTTGTCTGACTGAATAATTTGGACTCCCTCCAGAATTAGGACCTGAAGCCAGGCACGGAGGTCTGTAGCTCTAATTACAGCACTCTTAGAGACCAAGACAGAAGAATCACAAAGTCAAGGACCCCTCTCCTGGGCAACTTAGTGAGCTAGTAAGATGCTCTCACAAAATAACATGTATTTTTAAGGCTGGTGATGTAGCTCAGTATATTCCTGGGTTCAATCCTTGGTGTGGAAAAATTACTTGGTACCTAAATTTTGAAAATGTAAACATTCAGATGTTCTTGCATCTGCATAGTCCGGAAACATTGTCTTCACATATGCTACAATGATGGAGCCCTTCTGGGTGCTCTTTGTCACTTACTCCACTGCCCCAGTGCTGTTCCATCCTCCATGATGTCCTTTTGTTCCCCAGCATGCACTGGCACTTTTACTCTATGGATGTTCAGGTATAATACCGCTCCCTGCCTACCCCGTGGATATCCCCAGAGCCCCTGTGGGAGGATGGTGCTACAAATGGGTACAAGTTCAAGCCGAGGAGAACTGTTATCTGTCAAATTGTAGAGGTCTCTCTGTGACAAGACCATTGCCACTCTTGCAAAATGAGAAAAAATGAAAATGATTGACTTTTTAAAATAAACAATACAATAAATTGTATTGCTTTTAATGTGTTTTTAAATAAACTACATTGTATCAATTTTTAAACTATTTCCTTTAGAATTATGTCCTCTTATCCTTTTTTCAATGTTAAAGATCTTCTTCCTTAATAAAATAATACAAAGTGACAAATTCTGTTTTCCTGCCTTCCTGTCTTCCTTCCTTTCTTTCTTCTTTTTCTCTCTCCATACTTTCTTTCATTTTTTAAATGTTCCCTCTGATCTTGTTTTCTTCTTGAAGGCTTTAATTGGTAAAATAAAAAGTTGACAGGTCTCTGTCAGCCTGGTCGTCTTTTTTTCTTCCTAATTCTCCTAGACTCTGAACCCTGGCAGCCTAGGAATGTCTAAAGTGTCTGTATCCTGTGCGTCTGCCTCTTGACGATACCAGATACTCCATTGTTCTCCAGCTGTTTTGAAATGCTAGCCTGGTCTCTCCAGCCTGCTGCTGCCTCGCTTTCCTCCAGGTGTGTCCCGCTAGGGCAGACTGCAAGTAATCAATACCTGGTGACTTGGCCTCTTAGACCTCTCATCCCACTCCCACTGCCCCAATATACAGCAGGTGCAAAGCACAAAGACAAGGCTCCTGTGGAGACCACCCTAGCTTTCCTGGTCTCTGTGGGAGGAGACAGGCCACTCCACACAGCCTTTCCTTTCTTTCCCTTCCCTGAACAGCAGTAAAAAGTGCAACCAGTTTCTATTACCTGTGTGCTAATTGCAGAGTCAAAAGTATACTCAGTTTCAACACCAGCCAATGCTCATCTTTTCTGAAGCAAGTTCATTACCAACCAAAGTCTTTCCATCCATCACTTAGAGTTAGCTCTGCCCAGAACTACAGCTCTGCCTGCTGTGCTCACAGGCCTCCTTGTCCTGATCTCTGCTGTGTTCTGGGTGCTGGAAGATGCTACAGCGAAGGGGTTGAGATGCTCCTTACTTGCATGGAAGTCTCCCTCAGGAGGGGAGCTGCTACGTGCTGCTGGTCTTTGCAGCACCTGTGCGGCCGCTCATATTCAAACTCTGAGGCCTCTAAGCAGGAAGCCCCTGACTCATGCTTATTCCTAAGGCACAGTGGCCTTGCCCTGGATAGACAGCCTTAGTTTGCTTGTCAGGATACCTGCTGGTTGGGAGGCACATTCCATTCAGCTAAGAGGGATGTCCCCACAAATTAAAGGTATCGTTCACGGAACACTTGGAATTTATGGCTATCAAAGTAATAGTCCACAACCAATCATCACAGCTTCTTTAACAAACCCAGCATGGACTGCTGAGCTATTATTAAAACTTAACATAATTAACATAAAACAGTTCATTCTTTTCCAGCCAAACTGCCTCTCTTACATCACAGTCTTCTCCTGTTAAATGCTGTGCAGTGACTCAGAAAGTATAGTACATTTAAAATTTTGTGTAGTTTAAAAAATCAATTCTCTTTTACTTTGCCTTTATATAAATTATGCTACTGACCGTAAATATGCATAAGTACATTTTAACAGTTACTTTAGATTTCCTCTTTTTGCCTTATGGGAAACTTGAATGTTGAGCTGTTTTTCACAAGTTAATTATCAAAAAAGAGACAAAAAAGGTGTTTGACATTAGGATCCTGCTCTGCGGGGGAATTTCTCTTGCCCCTTTCCTCTGAGCCCTGCAGAACAGAAGCAAATCCTGTGACCTCTTAGCTGACAGGCAAGAAATATGCAGGACTCTGAAGAGGTGAAAAGACTTGTGCTGTGAAAATTAGTGACAGAGTAGCCTGTGTGAATGGATCCAGACAAAAGTGAAGCCAGCCTGAGCAGGAGGAATAAAAGGACATTTCCAGGAATCACATTATTTTGTTTTGTTTTGTTTTGTTTTTTAAATAGGGGATGCTATTGTCATTCGGAAAGCCCCAGGCAGTTCTGAAAACAGGCAAAAATCAATAGCCCACTTGTTGAGGGTAATTAGCTGGTGGTGAATATAATGCAGCACCTGAGCAGCTGGCTAGGCGCAGGGATGGTGGGTGCAAAAGACCATTGAAAAGATGGTGCACGGGGCTAATTAATGACGTCCAGTGGTCATTTCTGAGCAGGACCGGTGGGCAGACTGTTTTTGTTTTTGTCTGGCTGCCCACAGCCAGGGAACTGAATAGAGTCCCCTCTTCTGAAAACAATCCCAGCGGTGGCATGTGGGCAGTGCAGCAACAGTGACAAACGGGATGACTCAGACTGACAAAAAAACGCCCCCTGTTAACTAGCTACAATGTGAAACAAATGAGTGCTTAAGAAAATATTTAATGTTTATCAGAAA